>JACJUY010000809.1:0-124221 GCA_014220935.1 Platorchestia sp. MABIK
AGCAGAAGTGTCTCCTACAGAGCAGAAGTGTCTCCTACAGAGCAGAAGTGTCTCCTACAGAGCAGAAGTGTCTCCTACAGAGCAGAAGTGTCTCCTACAGAGCAGAAGTATCTCCTTTCAGAGCAGAAGTGTCTCCTACAGAGCAGAAGTGTCTCCTACAGAGCAGAAGTGTCTTCTAAACAGCGCAGGACACGCTGTACATGCAAGGAAAGCCAACACGCGACCTGGGAGGAGTAATGAAGGCACGATCCAGTTTATGTTTGCTATTTTCAAA
Source organism: Platorchestia sp. MABIK (assembly GCA_014220935.1). NCBI lineage: Eukaryota > Metazoa > Arthropoda > Malacostraca > Amphipoda > Talitridae > Platorchestia > Platorchestia sp. MABIK. The sequence goes on from JACJUY010000809.1 coordinate 275, forward strand.
AGATTAGATTAGTCGTTAGTTTTAGCCTCCCTACCCACAGCAACAAATGCGATCCAAAGAGAGGAAGGAGGAAGGCTCCATTTAGTATGGAGTTAAGGAAACGCGGAATCTACGCAGAAAGGGCATAGAAACAGTAAGTTGGGAAAGAAGATTATGAAACAAAATCAAAGTTGAAGAAGGAAGTAGTAGGGACTGAAAAACAGGACAGCAGTGAACCGAAAAAGGGTGGTCCGTAACAAAACAAAAATCCTATTCTATTTCAACAAAAAGAAAGCCTACCTAACCTTTAGCTCGGGCCCTCACATAGTCCCCCTGGGAGCGCCAATTCCCATAGATACAATAGTTGTATCCCCCTGAGGGTGCTATTTTCAAAATTGCTAACCACAATTGGCTTTAAATTTGAGTTGAATTTTGAACTTCAGCTTAACCAACTGCGGAGGAGCGCATGATGCAGCGTCGCACCTGTCACCCTGTCCAGAGCAACTCTTACAATCTCGTGCGCATGGACCTGAATGTAATCTTACACGCTTGTATTTTTGGTGGCAAGCCTGCATACTTCTTCATTTGGTCATGGACTACTCGCCTCGTATGTTCTGCTCCACGAAGTTTGGCATCTAACTACAAAGTGACCAAATTCATCTGACCTTTCCCCATAAGGCGTAAATCAACTAGAATTTTTACTCACTCGCATCAATGATGGTATTTTTGTGCTTATGATGCGTCCAAATATCACTACTGAAATTTTAATTTTGGATACAACAGATCAGTTCTTTTTTTTCTTTTCATGCTTAAAAAAATGTAAATCCTGCCTGTATACCTACTTGCCCTAAGGCAGAGATTCTTAACTTTGGAGGAGGAACAAAACCCCATAAGTTCCATGCATGCATTCACCGAACCCTTCGTAGTTGGAAAAATAGAATGTTCTTTTTTTCTTCAAATTCAAAACATATGTACGTAACTATATACTGCATTAGTGCACAAACTGTACCATGCCAAACCCAGGGGTTCGTCTCACCAAACCTCTGGGGTTCGATCGAACCCAGGTGAAGAACCACTACCCTAAAGATATTATAAACAGAATAGATTTATCTCTGTCGCAACAAGCCAAATCCCCCACTCTGTGCTTTCATCAGAGCAATACTGCTGTTCATACCAAGTATTACGAAGCACCTCCGAGGTTTCAGCAAGAGACAGATAACATCGGTAGGACAAGAAGCGCGGCAGCATGGCTATGAACACGTTTCTATAACGCCTGGCGAAGCGATGCACCGCATACTGACCAGTGCCTTCTTTGAAGCGGCGAGTGTGTAGCGAGTCTTTACTGCGCTCTTGTGTTCAATGGATAAACTAAGGCGGCTGCAGATTCAATTTCTCATCCACGTGAACGACGCAATTGATAAGAAAGACGTATATCTTCAGTGCGTTGCGTTTCAAGTGAAGGCATGCCTGCTTTCTGTAGAGTTCAGGGACGAGTGCAACGCCTGCCACGTCTCTGGATGCAGCAGGCAGCATTGAAACTACCGGACACGGATGCAAAGGCTTGCAAATGGGGGATAAAATCTACGTATCTACTGTATACTTAACACTTTGAATGCGGCAACTAAATATTAAGTTTAACACCAAACTCAAATTTAAAGTCAATTGCAGTAAGCTATTTGGAAAATACCAAACATTAACTGTATCGCACCTTCATTATGCTTTGATTAAATATTTAGGAAAATTGAGCTTGCGACTACTGGTCAGTCAGCAGCATTATGAAAATTACCTCCGTGTACCACCGGTGGCGCACGTCGCAGTCAAAGTGTTCATCTACTAATTTACGCATCTACTGATAACTCATTGGTGCATTTGTGTTCCACTTCGTAAATTGTTCGTTTACGGGCCTGTATAAATGTATAGCATTTCAATTGTTTCACTCGCACAATTATGCAATAAGTTATTACGCACAAGTTAAAATTTTATAGAGCAACTATATTTGTTACGCTTTTAGAATGTATGAAAATGTAATCGAGTAGTAAAGACCGGTTTTCAATTCTGCCACTTCTAACCTGACCGAATCAAACGTACAAACGTGTTGACACGTTCCCCGAATCAAATTGAAAATCAAAAGTTGTTAGCAGTTTTTTAAATACCAAATATTAACTGGGTCCAATAAATACCGTTAATTTATACACTTTAACTGCGACAGGTAAAACTGAAGTTTAACATTCAATTGAAACTTACCGTCAGTTACAGTAAGCAATCGTAAAAATAGCAAACATTAACTGGATCGTGGCTTTATTCAGTTTCGATTAAATATTTATGAAAATTGAGTTTGTGACTACTGGTCGTTTAATTATAGGTTAGTTTAAGGTTCCCTAACCGTTACAAAAAAGAGCGCATCGAAGAGAGAAAGGAGGAAGGCACCATTTAGTATGGATATTATGGAATACGGAATCTTTGTAGAAGAGGCATAGCAACTGTAAGTTGGGAAAGAAGTTCATGAAACAAGGTGAAAGTTGAAGAAGAAAGTAGTAGATGCTGAAAAACAGAACAGCAGTGAACCGAAAAGGTGGTCCATTTTTTACATAGCAAAAAACATTTTATTTCGACAAACAGAAAGCTTACCTTCAGCTCGGGCCCTCACACATTTTCCCCTGGGAGCGCCAATTCCTAGATACAACGGTTGTATCCCCCTGAGGGGAATTACATGGGAAACTTAAATGTTCCTAATGAGGACGTCGGAAGTTAATCATCGTACTCGGACGAAGGAAATCACATGGCTTGGTGCAGAAGTGCTGTAATACCTGCATAAACACGCCTAATTTTTTGGCCCACCGATTCCGTATCGAATGTCGACATCAAGTTGATTTTTTCACAAACACATACAGAACAGGCATGGATAAAATTGTAAAAATGGAAAAAAAACATGCATAATGGGCACTTACCACAACCAGAAACTTGTCATTAGCTCGGCAAGTTTTTTCCGGGACAAAACCTTAAAGCCTTGAGATTTTCGGTCTTCTTAAAGAAAAAGCTGCCGCAAAACTGCATCCTGCTCGTAGATCCTCTTGGCTTGGCTCTTTCAGCCTTCACAAACTGTCCTCGATCTTTCAATTTAAAGTTGGGGCGGTTAAGTAGAACACACTTGAACAACCTGTTTATAATGACAAGCTGCAAGTACCTCAAATGCCGCAAAAGGTGGGTCTTTGACGCGTGGTCAACCGGCAGCGGAAGAGGATTAACATTCTTTAGGCTAACACTTGCAGTGAATTTTTTGTGTTACCCCAAATTGAATTTTTTTTTAATACTTTGACTGCGACGTGCGCCACCGGTGGCCACGAAGGGGATTTTGATAATGCTACTGACCGACCAGTAGTCACAAACTCAATTTTCATAAATACTTAACCAAAACTAAATGAGGGCATGATCCAGTTGATGTTTGGTATTTTCAAAATTGCTCACTATAATTAACTTTTCATTTGAGTTGAATATCAAACTTCAGTTTTGCCAGCAACAGTCAAAATGTTGAAGGAAGCGATATGAATGCGAGCTATTCCAGCAATACCTTCTTCTAATCAAGTCAGTTGTCAATTAATTTTCTTCATAAAGATTATTATCATTTACATGACGCCCAAGTCAGTTCTTATGTCAAGTCACGGTATTCTTTCAAATTTATTAATTGAAAATGATTAAAATTTGATGATAATTCAACAACGCTAAGCAAAGTTAGTTCAGCTAGTGTAAAAACGATGTATTTAAACTAAGAAGGAACAATTTAAGTTAAGGGGGAAAAAGGCTTATCGTGCGTAAAAATATTCGTAAATTCTTTCGAACATTATCGGCTGCGTACATTCATGGGACATTCTTTAGTACATTTACTTTAAAAATGCAGATTTGGTCATAACACGCACACATTTCACTCAAAAAAGAAAGCATTCAGTGCACGAAAAATGCCAGAAATGGCGAGCGTTGCGTGAGGCCTGCGGTGTCGCAGCAAACGCCCTTTTTTAATATTTTTGAATTTGTTTTTGATTATTACCAGCATTTTTTAATGTTGCCATTAAAGTTAAAAGAACTAACTTTAACATCTCCTGCAAAAGTTTAGTATTGTTTGCTTGAACTCTGTAACTACCTACATACTAACTCTTCAAGTAATGAAGTGAAATCCCTATATTCTGGCTTTAAAATTTTAAATTTTATTCCTTTAATGAACAAGAAACGGCATATCGCCACACGTTTTTAGACACCAAGATTGAATGATAATAGCAAAGAATATCAAATCCCGATTTAATAAATATATTTAGAGTTCCTGCCAGTTCACTGAGCAGGGGTTCCCAAATTTTTTTCGCCCCGCACCCTCAAAAAAATTCATTTGAACTTCACACTTCATGAAATAAATGTGCCAACATATAACCAATATCCTAATATTTGCCCGGACTTTTCTGGCACCCCTGCAATAAAAGTGCCAACATATAGCCAATATCCTAATATTTACCCGGACTTTTCTGACACCCCTGCAATAAAAATGCCAACAAATAGCCAATATCCTAATATTTACCCGGACTTTTCTCGCACGCCTGCAATATAAGTGCCAACATATAGCCAATATCCTATTAGTTACCAGGACTTTTCTGGCACCCCTGGAATATCATCTCGCACCCCCAGGTGATAGGAGCACCCCAGGTTGGGAACCCCTGCTGTTGAGTGTAGAGAATACACACTAACCAGATGAACTGGATAGCGTCTGTTTGTATGTGTCTATGGTGTCTCGAAAGATTTTAACCAATAACTTCGATACCTTAAAAATAAAACTCGAATATATTCACAAACTTATTCGCGTCCATCATTCATTCCACTTACCCCTCCAAGATCAATAATGTTTTTCGAATTCTTTAGACGATGTATTATCTATCCACGATTTACTCATCATCTTATGCGAACTTCACATGATACGGATAAAAATTAGTCCCAGTTTTTTAAACCATACGATATTTTCTACTAGTTATGAATAACTTGTTTTTATATATATAAGTTGAAGCTATAGATTGTGCCGACATCGGTGACGCAACGACTCACAATTTTTTAAAGTGGTTGACCTACGTACTCGATCTGGAGGTATCGTATGTCTCTTCAGCCAATTGCAGAAATTGCATATAATGTGAAGTTGAAAAAATGAGGTGCTTGGTGTATCACGTACAGATGAGTTAAACTGCGGTAAACATCTGAAAAACCGACTTCAATTACATAAAATTTCTTCACCAGCCGATTTACTGGGTCTTAAATTATAGTCTGTTGATAATAATTTTCTTGAAGTTTCCTAAAATATTATCTTATTATAGAGGAAACTCTCACCATCACTTACTCCCCTCCATCCTACGGCTTGAATATTTATAAGCAAAAATTAACCACATTAACCAACTTAACCCTAAGTGCACTGCCACTAGTTATGTAATTGGTGAAAACGACCAAAAATAGTAGTACACGCACTCGAAGCGAAAAATTGTCATGACTAATTCTCACTATCCATGTATTACGTTTAATTCGCGTCATTTTGTCATGTTAATTTAACATCTTCGAAAAATATTTCCTCAACCTAACGAAGTCACCTTTCTTCACAGGGTGAGGAGGATGATCCCTAGCGTTCATGACAGGAGCCTAGTGTCAAGGCTGATCGAACAAACAACAGGCCTTGAGAACTGGCATCGTCACAGGACGTCATGATCTGTGACGTCATCAATTCGGTGTCGGCTGGAGTAGTCAAGTGAGAAACTTTTAAGATATTTGTGTTGAAATAATGATCATTGCATAGTTTTTAAATTAATTTTATGAGTCTGGCATTCATAAATTTAGATAATGTTGAGAAACATTTAAATGTATGCCTTATTGAGGAATAATTGATTTATTTCACAATGTTCAATGCTTCCGATGAGAAGCGCCAGTCAGTAGCTCATGATGCTCGGGAGCGTGTGAGGGTGTGCGGTCCGTGCATTGTGATATTTTGTTTATATCCCAACGCTGTCGTAAGGTGGGTGTAACATATTCACACAATGGATCCTCAGTACGAGTTTTGTTATAAATTTACCGTGCCGCTGCTTCTTCTTTTTTTTTTAGTGGGCTCTTGTTCATTTCTCCGATAGTCGTCATTTCTATGCGTTGAGTGTTCAAGCAATGAAGGTTGTGTTGAGCAGAGGCCGGCGCAATGCAAGCCTCAAAACCTGATCTTCACGTCCAGCATTTGCTTATTCCTTCCGCGAAAGTTTCCACTGATTAATAAATTAGCGCTTTTTTCACTATGCGCGCGCAATTTATTGTTGGTTTTCACTGTTTCCTCTGTTTTATTTTATCGATTACGTTTTTTCGATGGTTGCTGTGGGGGGGGTCTCTCATTGGTGCTAACCGTAAAGTCCTGCAACCTGTGCTATTCAGGATTAATTTACCGAGTAAATGATGGCACCACAAACTCTCTTTTCATTACTATGAAAGTTACCATTGTTCAATATCACAGACATACACTCTAGGATAATGCAAAGTTAAATTGTTTTGTAGTACATCATGTTATAAGCAATATGTAATTCAGGATGAGTATCTTGTTAAACAGTTGCATCATGGATTTGTGTTTGAAATTTGATGTTTTGGAAAAAAGGGAAGGAAAAAGTTGTCCTGAAGGCTATACCAGGAGTGTATTGTTTTAGAAATCTTATTTAGTAATTAAAAGCAATTGTTGGAATGATTCAGATTTTCTTTCTTGTAAAAAAAAATTAAAGAAAATGCATTTTTTATTGTCAGCCGTTTGTTGACAAATTTACAACTACTGTACAAGCTATAATTGTAGGTTAATTTTGTTTCTAATAAAATTTGATTTAAAACTTGAGTGATTAAGTGGAAAAGTAGGTTGACTTGAATTTATTTTGAAGAGTTCATGATATTTCTCATGCTCTTGAAATGTGAACTTGTTAATTTGAATTTTTAAACAAGTGTTACATTTTTGTTGTTAAACTGCATGTTGTAAGTAGTTAGATTTTTTTTATTAATTAAAATTTTACTAGTTTTTGATCATCTAAGAAAGCTATTTTAGTTGTATTGAGTTAGAGATGCCATAATAAGCTAAGGTTAGCTTCTTGGAAAAATATTTATTGGTAGGTTTATACAAAATTTGTATCACTCTCATCTTCTTCCACTATACAAATTCACTTCTATATTTTTTAACTGATTAAAATCAATTGTTTACCTTAAGCATATAAATTGTTACAACATATTAAAGTGTACCTTAAATTAAACAAATAACAAGAGCTTTGTGGACAACCTTGACCAAGGCTTCTGGGGCAACCAATGTAGATATGAACAAATTTTATGGTAAACCATGGTAAATATTTTATTGTACTTGAGTTTCTGACTTAGTTATAACTAGTTAGCATGTATGATTAATATACTACTTCTAAGTTTAGAAAATGTATACTTTGATGTTTTGGTCAAGGAATTTCATCATCTGATGTATCTTTTTATGGTAGCTGTATAATTAGAGATTTCCCCTTCCCATTTATCATGGCAAAGAATACCATTTAGAAATGACATTTTTCTTGATCTTATCTTAGTTGCTTTATTGTTTATTTTCTATTGTCAGGTTATTTGAAAGCATGTAAAAGTAGAACTTTAGAAGGTTGAGTAGGTGGGGCATCAAAAATTTCAAGAGTGACTGAATTCAGGGATTTAACTCAAGCAAAAAGAAAGCTATTTTGTAAGCTAGCTTGAGACCTTGGTATGACTAATGAATTTTCATAAAATGCTCATAAGAGAAATTTTGAGAAGGAATAAGCATGCAACTTGTTACGTTTTTTACTTCAGCATAATATACTGGTTCTAGAAGTAAAAAGAAACAATATGAAAGTAATTCAGTCACGTTTTTGGGGCTGTGAAAGTAAAGATATATATGTTCAAGTGAATAAACTACAGAAATCATTTAACTTTCATTTGGTGTTAGCTTAGAAAAGCAAGGAAAACCATTTATCTGTACTCTCAGGAGGGATATATAGGATCCTAAGCTGAAGATTAGGTAGTCTGTCCTTTTTGTTGGAATAGAAAAGGTTTTTGTATTGATATGGATTGAATTTTTTGGATCACTGCTGTCCTGTGTATCTTCACCTACAACTTTCTTCTCTAAAATTTACCACGTTTCTTAAATTTCTTTCTCAACTTGCTGTATCTATGCACTTTGTGCATAGAATGAGGAAAATTATTCCTTGATGCTGTCAATTTATGTGCTAGAATAAGTAGTGATGGGATAACACCAAATTTTTTGACAATTCTGATGTTGAAGTATCCCTATATAATTCTGATTTGACCTTTGTTTTTTGTTTTTCTACCTGTCTAAATATTTAACAAGTTATCAAATATGATATTGAATCTTGAATTTATTCACAGATTCATCAATACTTACGTGCTTCCTAAGGAACTGAAGTTCAACAAACCTCAATCTGTATGGTTGCTTTTCCAAGGATTACTCAAAAGCTTGTAAGGTTTCTTCCATTACTTGAATGCCATATATACCACTGATTCTTGGGAGTAAAAAATTATCTACTTCATAATTTATTTTCAAATATTCTTTAACACTTTGAGTGCAGTGACTATCGGTGTCACTAAGGAGATTTTCATAATGCTTCTGATTGACGAGCAGTCACAAACTTAATTTTTGTAAATACTAAATAGAAACTAAATGAAGGCATGATCTATTTAGTGTTCATTATTTTCAAAGTTAATCTCTAAAATTAAGAGGTTCTTCTATCCTAAAATTCACATCATTTACCTAATTTTTCAAGTTTCCCTTTTCACATTTTGATTTTAATTAGGTTAACAGAAATGCGTCCAGGTGTGTAAAATTGAATTCCGAACGCATTTTCCTCTATAAAATTTTTTGAGTTTTGCAATAGAAAAAAGTTATTGTGTGAAAATAAGAAAAAATAAATACAGTTGCGCAAAAATGATCTTCCTCTTTAATTTTTTACGTAGAAGCGAAATTTTGGTCTCATTCAACGCTATGTCAGAGTTCATTATTCTGTTGAATATTGAACTTTACTCTAACCCACCCCTCTTTATATGTTAAATGTCCTATTCCTTGTGGGTCACCCTGTATAACACAGGGAGAATCATTTTTTTGCTAGAATCAACCATTAATTCCAAAGCTTTGATGCGGGTTTCTACACTATGAAAAACCAAACACGATTCTGATAAATGATGTTTTTACTATTGAGAAGTTGGTGCAATTTGTCTTCACTCACTGAATATTGCTATAGGTCAGTGGTATTCATTGCATGGATTGCGAGCCACTGACGGCTCGCAATGACTCAATTCACAGCTTTCAAAAAACGTATTAATTAATAAATAATTGATTTGTGCTAACTTGCAGTAGCTGTGGCTCTCTCAATCAATGCATTTGACTGAAATGGCTCTCATGCAAAAATTAGTGAATAACACTGCTATAGGTGGTAAATTTACTAATTTTTGGAAAGATTGAAGTTTATAAGACTGTTGGATACTGTTTGGGGGTCTGAGAGAATTTAAAATTAAATTTCTATTTAGTTCAAACATATCTCTTTATAAATTGTACCTGAATGATAATACATATAAACTATTTCATTATCAACCAACTGTCAAATTTTGTGAGCTATTCATTAATTTGGGTTTACATTTAGTAAAATTTCATCCTGAAGGTGCATAAAGTTTTACTTATTTAAAGAATGAGTATGCTGTGAAAAAGATGGGTATAAGGTCTAAGATACTTCCTGGAAGAGGTAATAAGATGGTCTGTAAAATTTATTAGATTTTTTGAAAGTTGAATTTTTAAGGATTTTGACATTCATAGATTTCTTGTGATCTGACCAATGTTTGATTGATACCAAATTAACTTAGTGGAGTGCCTTCAACAAGTTTTATGTGTGTATTCTGTCAAGTTTTGAAGTTAATTAATTTTCAGTGCAATAAACCATGATAAATTATTTTATTGCTTTGGGATATATTGAGGACTTTCAAGACCATTGTTCCTTGGCTGTTGATTAATTTCAATTACTTGAAAAAAGACAAGTGAGCATTTTACTTGAGTCAAGGAACATATGGCGACCATCATTAATTAATAAAGTTTGAGGCTGTGGTGCAATGCACATGCCTGACTACATGGCTAATTCCATACAGAGATGCAAATGACAAATATGTGTAGTTGAAATGGCAACCTTCAAGAGGTGTTAGTTGCTTGAGATATATTTACACAGGCTTATTAGCTCTCTCAAGGCTTCCTACTATGGTAAGGGCACACAAGTTTATCATCTCAGAGGTGCTACATTTTTTTAGGTGAATGCCAGAACTATGATGTGCATAAAAACATTGTACTTGAAATGGCTGAATATGATAGCAGTCTTGTGAGGAAACAAAAATAGTAAGAATATAATATTGAAAAGTCAACTATTCTATGTTTCAAATACCAGTTTTGTTTTGACTCTAGGTGTGAGGTCTTTGTATATTTGATTCAAGTCCTAGTATTTGATTCAGGTGATAGTAGGTGTTTGTTGGAAGTTCTGGTATTTAACTCATGTCCTAGTATTAAAAATATGTAAAAGATTCTTCGAAATTAAAAAAAATTATTTTCAATGATCCAATTTGAGGCTATTTTACTTTTTTATGAGTAACTTGAACTGCCTTACATGATGTGTTCCTTGAGGATTTATAATTAAGTGGCATTCCATGCATTACAAGCAATATTGCTCTGTTTAAAAGCTTAGCTAATTGTCTTGATAGAAACAAAGGCATGCATGTGGTGTGCGCTAATGTTCCAGTGGGCTTTGCTCGGGCAATTTGGAACTAAGCTTACAATCTCCTCTTTTTTTTTATCTTGAATTCTTAAATTGCTTGTAAGGAATATAAGACGAGGAAGCATATAGTACAGGTTACCAAGACTTCTGGAATTTCTTTTGGGTGTGGTATGGAGGGGCAAATTTATCCTTCATATTGTCTTAATTTTTCGTATAGAATAGTAGCTAAAGGGTGCTTTTTCATTTTTTCTGTGATCAAATTTTCATAACCTTCTCATGTCAAGGTGAAGAATAAAAAAATGCAACTCAAAAGAAAAAGAATGTTGACTGAAACTTTGTTCTTTCATAAATATTGATGCAGTTTGGTCTAAAAAAAATGTGATCTGTTGATATCTTAGTTTGGGCATTTGTGTTGCTCACTTTTCTTGCCACTTTTTTTAAACTATTTCATGCAGCAGCTGTTGTAGCCACATTTGCAATAAGAGTAATTTTTTGATTGATTGGAATATTTTTTTCCTGTAAAACAGCTACTGGATGCAGTCCAAGCGAGGCAACTCACGTGGATACTTTTTAAAAATTATTTTATGTAAAATTAGGTTAGGTCATCTCAGCCATTGATATGCCTTTGAGACTTTTTTGTGCTCACTGCTTTCAGTTTTTGTGCTTTTTTGCTATCTTATCTTTGCCTTTTCATCCTCTACCTTCCTAACTTGCTGTTCCAATAACTAAATAGTGTTACTTGTGTGAGAATACACTTTGTGCATTGATTTCCTGTTTTTTACAGTCCGTACTAAATAGTCCTTTCTCTTTGCACTCTTGAGATTGTTTTTGTTGTGGCTAGGGAGTCTTGAACTAACACTTATAATAATTATTATAGTATTTATTTGTAGTTAACTCTGTCATTCAGGTTGAAAGGTAGCTGACACAGTGCGGCAAACCTCATTTATGATCGTCCTGTCTGGTTTTTCTTGTACAGTATTGGTTAACTGTTTTGCCTTACAAATTGCTTTCCTATTTTTTTTACCTGCTTCTGTTGTCTGTGCTATTCCTTCACTTTGATGTCACTATGATTTCACTAATAAGGAATGATCTAGTGGTTGAAATATTTTTGAGTAGCTGAATGTGTCAAATTTGCATTTGGCATAAATAGGTATGAATTAATTCCATGTCATCTGTGGGTTTGGTTTCAAATCACTTTTGAACTAACAAGTACCTCGGTGCTGCTGCTATTGACAGTGCTGTGTTTTGTGGGACGAGCAGAAGGATTGTGTTGATTGCCAATATTACTTCATTGACCTTCTTTTGAAGGTATTTTTTGTGGTATTTTGTTCCGCCAGTTTGTTTATGTTCATTTTTATTTATGAATTTTAGAAGTTGGATTGTCATTGGCTATCGAAATTCAGAATCAGATGAATATTCTTCAAAGTTGATCACCCTCTCATAGACTGGCGGGCGCATTCATGTTAGCGTACAGACTCCCACCACAATTTTCGGACAGTGTTCTCCTTCTGTTCCATGATGTTCAGAAGGCAAGCCGAGTTGAAATTCTCGCAACTTGCCATATCGAAACGCTTAGGGCACGATGAATACGGATTGGAATGTTTTTTTTTTTTGTCTGGAAAAAATTTTGAATAAAAAATCAAGTAACTCTTGCAATGCTGAAGTTTCGATCTCGTATAAATATGTTATTCTTTTTAAATTTTCTCTTTGTGAATTAGAAATCAAAGTGTGTATGCCTGTAATCAAAACGTGCTATACACTTTACCGATTCGCACATCGTACAACGCTTGGTTGCGTGCTCTGAAAACAAGGGTGCGAAACACGCGATGTGCAGTTATTCTTAAATTGTTCCATGCTCTTTTAAAACTCCATTTACCATTCAGTTCAAAAACAAAGAACTTGGCTCGTGTTTCGAGTGACGCCGTTATCGGCTCGTGTGTATTGCATGCTTATTGGATGATCCATTACGTAGGGCAACAGTGCTCCGTCTACTGATAGTTATTTTAGGTTTATCGAGTTGCTCGTGAAATCAAGCCACTTCTCAAACATAGAGATGGACCGTTAATAATACTGAATCCATGTGTTTGTTTCATTTCTGATGAGAAAGTACGTCCAGCCTCTTAATGTGATGCAAAAACTTGGGAAATAATAATGAATATGATGCCGTTTACGAACTCCTAGCATAGAGTTATCTGATAAAAGTCCTGGCATGTTGGTAATTTTTTAGAAGTATTCATAGAAGTGAAATGTTTCAATGGAAACTGCATTACTTTATCTTTAGAGATGGCGCTTTGAGCTTGTTGGGATATTATGTGCTTCAGACGCATGGAAGTTTAATACAGAAGTAGTCCAGGTCTTATATTTTATTTTATCATTAACTGTAATGCTTAATTAACCATTAATGGCGAAGTGATATTCGTGAAAGTTTACTTCTTCCAGCATCTGTGCCTGGTGCACGAGACTGTTTGCGATCATGTTTCAAGGTGTTCGGTTGTCAATTTATTCTCATTCGATGGCAGAAAGCCTTCATCTCGTACGCGACGTGGCTAGTTTAGATTGATATTTTGAACTGAGTAATTTAGTATCCTGGCTTTAACACCTCGACCGCAATTGGTTAAACCGAATTTCGATATTCAACTAAAACTTGAAGTTAATTGTAGTGAGCAATTTTGAAAATAGTAAACATTACCTTAACCGTGCCTTCATTTAGCTTTAATTAAGTATTTATGAAAATTGAGTTATTGATTGCTGGTCGGTGAACAGCATTATGAAAATTCCCTCAATGACCACCGATGGCGCACGTTGCGGTCAAAGTGTTAGGCGGTGTGCTGTGGCGTTGACACCAGTCATGTGAAGGTAAGGACAAGTGGATCTGGTAATCCTTTCCTATTGTTGGAATTTACGCGTTCATGAGTTTCTACGGAGCCGGAAAATGCTTTAGTGTGCAGCACGCATTGGACAATTTTGTGCCATCAACTTGTACAATTTCACGGTATTTGAACGTGCGATCTCGTGATATTTACACGTTGTGTTATTTCTTCCATGTTATGCAATATTGAGGCTAAACGCACAATTTAGGGCTTGTTCTTTGAAATGGATGATAAATTGCAGGGTTCAGAGTTGGAAAAAACGGTGTAAGTACCGTGTGTGCAGAGCGCAAGAGAATTAAATCCTCCGCTGGTCTTCAGGCTAACACGCATGCCTCAATATTTAAAGTGTGAAGCTCAACAAAACATAGTCGCGCGCTGCGTTCGAATAATTTTGAGGTTCATTATTTTCATATGAAATGAGCGCGTTCGAATAATATTGTTGAGGTCCACTATAGTTATTTGAAATGAGCGCGTTCGAATAATTTTGAGGTCTAATATAGATATTTTTATTTGGAATGAGAGTCAGCCTCCATTTTGTAGAGAATCCGTTTGAGTCTCGAGCTGCGCGTCATTACTGCGACGTGAGCCATGTTAGGTCACTGAGGGAGTTTTCAAGATGCTGCTGACTAACTAGTAGTCACGAGCTCAAATTTTGAAAATACTCGCTAAATGAACAACGGATGAGTTAATGTTTGGTATTTTCAACATTGCTTGCTACGATTGACTTTAAATTTGAATTGAATATTGAGCTTCAGTTTTTCCTCCCGCAGTTAAAGTGTTAACAGCCAGCCACCTCAGTGTTGGTGCGTGCGCTTGTTCCTCGGAGTGGTCTTGTTGGTGAACACAATCTTTCGTTCATACTCTTTTTTGTTGCGATTGGGACAAATACGTCCCATGGTTGATTGGGACACACTCATATCCCAGTAATTTCATTAAGATACAAATGGGATATATATATCTCCCATTAGTCAAAGATCCTTGATTACAAATGGGTCAAAACGTCCCAATTTTAAAAGTAACATTACTGGAATATGCACATGTTCATACGCATTAATGACTACTTGGTACCCTTTCGTAGCAACTGGGACATTCGTCTCATTAGTTAAAGGTCCTTGATTACAAATGGGACAAATCTGACCCTATTTTAAAAGTAACACTTGTAAAAAAAGTCAACCATTTAATAGTATCTCATACAACTCTATTACATGTTGAAAAGTTCTATGTTTAAGCAGGAAAGAATCCGCTACGAAAGGGTTAAACGTAGCTGAAACGAAGCGTTAAACGTAGTATGTTCTTTGAAATGAATAATAAATTGCAGGGTTCAGAGTTGGACAAAATGGTGTCTACCGTGTATGCAGAGCGCCAACGAAACGAAGTGTTAGTTGCGCGTTCACCGACCGCACGCAGTGGCTGCTTTCATACATGCAGTGCGCTGGGTGGGAGACGGTTGCAGCCAGCTGAGCAAGGCTCCACACACACATACCACAGCAAGACAGCGGGAATGTGATGAGTGATGGCGCGACCTTCCTTCTTCCCCCTGGGGGGCCGGTAGTAGCTCCTGGTGAGAACTTCACTCTCGCGACCTTAGCACGTTAGTAACGTTACTGGGAGGCCACGTGCGTGCCAACAGGGCCCCACATGTGTACCAACAGGGTGTATTGGGATGCATTTGTACCAACAGGAAAATTGCCCATTTACGTACCGGTGTAAATGAATGGCAATTCATGAAACCTGTGTAAATGGGGGGAAGGGGGTGGGCCTTGTGTGAGAACACACCTTGTTCATAGCTTCACCGTCCCCCAAACTCCATACGAAATGGTTTCTTCCTATTCCCTCTCTTTGAGACACTTTTGGTTGTGGTTAAAGAGGTTTAAAATGAACTTGTAATTTAGTTTAATTCAAGACGACTATCCCGTGAAGTCGATAGCTAGTGTGGGTTTGTGTTATACGTTGGTAAAATCTTGCGCGGCACTCTACTGTACATTACCCCTTTGAAGTTCATCACGTGTTTAATTACGGAGAAATTCACTCAACATTTTTCATTGGAAGACTGTCTTCCAATAAAAAATAAGTTCACAGTCTTCCAATAAAAAATAAGTTCACAGTCTTCCAGTAAAAAATAAGTTCACAGTCTTCCAATAAAAAAATAAGTTCAGTCTTCCAATGAAAAAAAATAAGTTCACAGTCTTCCAATAAAAAAAAAATAAGTTCACAGTCTTCCAATAAAAAAAAATAAGTTCACAGTCTTCCAATAAAAAAAAATAAGTTCACAGTCTTCCAATAAAAAAAAATAAGTTCACAGTCCTCCAATAAAAAGCGTGGAGTGAATTTGTCCGTAATTTAACACGTGATGATCTTTAATCGTACATCACCCAGTAAACACACCCGCTGGACGCACACGTGCGTCCAGCGGTCTCATGTAAAGTTAGGTTGTAAGTAGCAGAGTTTAATGAACGACTTCACTCGAGAAAAATCGAATCTCCTACGCAGTGTGAAAATGTAACATCATGAGGATATTTTACCTCGTGTGCTTATATCTTTTCTAAAAAAGACGTTGAAATGATTGAAATGCTATTCATTTACACCGATACGTAAATGATCGATTTACCTAGTGGTAAATCGGCAGTGAACGCTTTAAATTGGTGTTGATTTACACCGATACGTCAGTGGCCAATTTACCTAGTGGTAAATAGTGAACGCGTTTAATTGGTGTTCATTTACACCGATACGTCAATGATCAATTTACCTAGTGGTAAATTGGTCAATTTACCTAATGGTAAATTGGTCAATTTACCTAGTGGTAAATTGGCAGTGAACGCGTTAAATTGGTATTCATTTACACCGATACGTAAATTAGAAATTTACCTAGTAGTAAATCTGCAGTGAACGCGTTAAATTGGTGCTGCCCTCTGAATTGCGGCATTGCGTGTGTGTGGGGGGGAGCGCGGCACTCTTGTAACAAGGGTCTCAACTGGAGCTTTGTGGAGGCATGTCCGTCATTCACGACGGCTGTCATGTCGTCCGTGTGTTGGAAGCTCAATTTCGTACTCGCGCCGTGAATCCAAGTGCGTTGTTGCGTGTCATAGATCACAGGTAGCAGCTCATGCTCCCGTCATGAACGACGACATTGAAGTCGTACTTCGATACTGTGTGTTGCAATTGCCCAACACTTGTATTGTATTCTGGCCAATGGCATGATAGATGTACGTTTCTTAGTTTTTTGGTGCATTTCGTAGCTCGTATTTTGTTCTGATTAATAAGTTCCTTTAGCCATGCATCGCAGAGTATTCAAGGCTCGTGCTGGTCAACTACTGGCAGAATTTTTTAATGATAAATTTGAATGGAAAGAATTCGTTTGTTCATTGTAATTTTTGTAAAGAACAAAATGTCTTTGAAAGTTAGAAAATTGCCGCTTCGTTTATCACTAGTAATTGCTTGAACAAAAATTAGTTTTAATCTGAATCAATGCACTTAATATTGAGCCTAAAACAGATAAGCGTTGAGATTTGGTAATAGGTGCTACGCTCCTCTCGGGGGGATACAACTATTGTATCTATGGGAATAAATGGAAATATGCGAGGTCCCGAGCTAAAAGTTAGGTATGCCTTCCTTTTGATGAAATAGAACAGTATTTTTGTTTTGTTACTGACCGTTTTTTTTTCCGGTGCTCTGCTGTCGTCTTTTTCAGCACTTACTACTTTCTTTTTCAACTTTTATCTCGTTTCATAAACTTCTTTCTCAACTTGCTGTTTTTATACTCCTTGTGAATAGATTCTGCGTTCCCTTAACTTAATACTTAATTGTACCTTCCTCTTTGGAACGCCTTTGTTGCGGTTAGGGAGGCTTTACGCGTTAGACTAACATTTAATCTAATATAGCTGCGTTGTCTGCAGCTCTGATTTGAACTTGTCCGTGTACTTAATTTGCCAGATTCACCACAAGATGACATTTTGAAAGACTCGAAGCTAAGCGATGCGTTTCTCGGCGATGATCCGCTTTTCATTTATGCCTAAAATTTATGCCATTGGTACAAAATTAACTTCACCCATTTCCTGCGAAGTGACCCACCTGTGGTCACTTAGGTGATTTTCAAAGTGCTGCTGACCCACCTGCAGTCGCTAACTCATTTTTTATTAATACTTGAATGAAAGCTAAAAAAACGCTCGATCCAGACAATGTTAGCTATTTTCAAAGTTGATTACCACAATTGACTTTAAATTTGAATTGAATATTGAACTTTAGTTTAACCCATCGCCGTTAACGTGTTCACTCTATTGGTATGCCAGCTGTGGACTCGCCCACACTGGTTATTAATGACGTGTAAAAATCTGTTCGTAAAAAAAATAAGTGAAACTTGCTGCTCACCATATGCTAAATATTTTACACGGAGTGAAATTAGATGAGACCATTTTGTTACGATTTACTTTCGTCGTGATACGAATTTTTTTTTTTATCTAACACGTCATGGCATGAAAGTTGTCGGAGATAACTCCTTACCATATTTCTCTGGCATTCTGTATTGAAGTACTGCAAAAGAAGAGCAAGGTAAGAGGATTGTTGGATTGCTTCTAAAAATTTTCAAAAGCTTCTCCTTAGCACGATAATTATTTTTTGTTATTGTAGAAATGAAAGGATTTTAAATCGGTAAATAATTCAATTATCATTGGAATGCAGGATTTTTAAATGGGTAAATTATCATCGCTCTTGCAAAATGCCTTGATTGTTCACGAGATGGATGGCTTGGACTGTACAGAAAAAACATTTGTGATGTTCCCTGAAATTCAGCATGATCTCACAATTTGACAATATGATCAGCACAGAAAGACAAGATAAGTTCGAAACAACCTAGCAACTTCTTTGTGAGCGTCGAAGAAACCTTAAACTCTACCGTAAGCTTGAGAATGCCGGTTGTATTTTATTGAAGAATATGAAAACGAGTCTAAGAAATTCAGATGTTTTGTAGATAACGTCGAAATGTAAGGAACGAACTGTTATGATGTGAAAAAAAGAGAGAAAAAAAGTTTAGAGGCGATATAATTTATTTACGCTCAAGCCTTACTCATCTGCGAAATGCAAATCGTAAAGTGAAGGTTGTATACTGCTAAATAATGAGATATCGTGAAAGTGAATCGTCCAGTTCACCAAGTTGAATTGGATAGTTCATAGATTCTTCATTCCCTTTAACTCCACACTAAACGGTGCCTTCATTTTTCCTCTCTTTGAACATCTTAATTGATGTAAGGGAGGCTGACACCAACTTATATTCAATCAATCAAGCGCCTCCAGGAAGAAATGCGAGGTCACAAGCTGAAGGTTAGATAGTTTTTATTTTTCTTGAAACGTTTTTTTTCGAATAGGATTTTGTTTTGCTACGAACTATTTATTTTCGATTCATTGCCATCCTTGATTAAGCACCTCTTTATCTTGTTCAGCTCTGATGTTGATTTATCTAATTTTTTCAATCGTGCTTTTGCCATGCGTAGGGTGTGCAAGGGACGTGTTGTGTACAGGTTTCCTGTTCTCTTCATTCTATTCTAAATGATGCTTTCCTCTCTTGTGAAATCTGTTGTTGTTTCTAGTGCGACTCAGGCTAAGTTGCAATAAAATTTAACATTGTAATGGATAGTGTGCTTGCAATGGGTGAAATATTTTTCTGTTTGAGAATTTCGGGGAAAACTCAAGACTTACAAGTGTTACTCAAGGATTCCTTGAGATATTCAACTATAGCGTGAAGTGCGTGAAGATGTTAGCTGGAATTTTTGTGATTTTTATAAACGCGTTGAGCTACAAGGGTTTTATAGCAGGAAGTAGCACTGTCTATCGAAAAATGAAAAGTGAACAAAAAATCTGAGTATTTTTTCGCATTTCAATATATTCCCCAAGAAGATTATTCGCAAGCATGCCGTGTAAATCCTTGCGCACTGTTGGAAACACAGGTTATAATGTGTGAAATGAATTTGCAGCGTGAATCCATAATTCATCAATTGTGATAACTTTGAAAAATGATTCGTAACAATACTCTCAATGTACTTAATTTTTAATGGTGATATTCAAATGATAAAGCTTAAATTTTGAAGTTTGCAAATTTTACGCGCCTATCTATAAGTTAACAGCGTAAATTCAGAGTAAATGATATACGCGTCCAATTTTATCTTATGTCAAATATTTCTGCTCGACTCGAGAGCCCCGCGTGTTAAAACTACTAAATATCTTGATTTTTGCAAGTATTAGCTGAATGCTTTCAAGTGCTTCTCCTATCGACCGGTATACGACCCTTTAAAAATGTCCTTCGGGACTGCACACGCTTTCAAGTGTTTTCTCCTATCGACCGGTATACGACCCTTTGAAAATATCCTTCGGTACAGTGCTGCTTGAATACGTGAGCGGGAGAGGGAGGCATTGTGGAGGGGGAGTTTGGATGGGTTCGCTCCATTTCCCGTGATGTGACTGTACAAAGCATGATTGTGTCCCACATATGATGGCTTTGTGCAGCTGAGCTTATGCATCGCTGCGTCGTGTCATTACTTCAGCGCGTACACGTCTCTCTCTCGCGCTCTGCACGCCGGACTCCCACCACATTCTCCGCTCGCCGGGTCACCACTTCTGCTTCTCCGGCCCCGCTGGAATGTGAACGTAGCGCATCCCTCACTGGTGGTCCTCCGAGCGTATTTGTTTGCTTGCTTCTTGTCGTTTCGCTTCCTGCTCATATGAAAATTAAGTTCTTCTTTTGAGTGCGTCGCCGTGCGTGTGTTTACTGTTTTATGTCCTGCTGGGTTGAAGGGCGTGGGCTTGCTGTTTCATGTCCTGCTTGCTGGAAAATTTGGATGCGGTAGCGTACAAGAAATAACGTAAAGCGTTGAGGTCTTTTCTTCCGAGTGCGACCTCGAGTTCATGTGGTACGTACATGTCATATAAAATTGTTGCCGTGGATCCGGACAAAATATCCTGTGTCTCAACCCCTTACAACTGTTGTTCATATCTTTGGTATAAATTAGCGCGTACAGGAGAAAGGTGCGAGGTCCCGAGCTAAGTTAGATAAGTTTTCCTTTTTTAAGTCGAATAATTTGTGTAAATTTTTAATTTTATTTGGGTTCACTTTCGTCTTGTTTTTCAGTACATTCAACTTTCTTCAATTTTTATTCATAAACTTGCTTCTTAACTTGGGTGTTTCCATGCGCCGGAATCTTGTGTGGGAACACGCATTGTGTATAGATTCCCTAATCTTTTAATTCCAAACTAGATTGTGCCTTCCTCCTTCATCATGGGAATACCCTTGTGGTTTGGGAGGCTTAACTGACGTATAATCAAATCATCTAGATTGCCCGCTTCTATTTAGAGATACCTGATGATGAGTGTGAAATTAAAACTCAAGATGCTTAGCACTTTCTTTGCCTAATTTTCAGTTTGACGGTTGATGGTTTTCCCGTATTGTATCAGGTGTCAGGGGAAAAAGCTTTTATTGCACGAGTTTTAATTAGTCGGAATTAAACTCTTATTGCAGTAAGACTGAAACATGGACGCTGTTATAGTGAGTTTTTTTTCCAGTGTGTGTGTGTTGACATGTTTGTGCGTTATCGGTGAACCTTGTCAACTGGTTTTGTGGGTGTTTCATCCATGTACCGTAGATTCTGAGAGCTAGCAACCTTGAATTAAGTCGCGCATTTGGGAGCGTTCACATACCTATTATAGTTGAATAAAAGGGGCCAGTGTCTCTATTCAAGGTCACAGTATTGAAATTCCTGTCATTTGCGATCCTTGAAGTTCAGACGGAGTTCGGCATTTCGTTCGTTAATGTAGTCATTTACGTGTTGCAAGGGTTCTAGATGTTCGTGGAACGCTGTAGTTGTGTTCCTGGACTTCGTGTGGCTCTTCTTGGTGTCTGTTAACGCGTTCCCCGCGTATTGGGCCATATGTGCACCGCTAGGTAAATTGCTCATTAACGGACCGGTATAAGTGAATGAAATTTCATGTTTCGCGAACTCTTCAAGAATATTGACTGTCATCATACGAGGTAGAATGAATCGTGCAATTGTATTTCTCATATTTCATGGGAAGAATAAAAACGCATTCGAGCAGTTAAGTCGGTTTCCCAATTCTGCTACTTACAACCTAACCTAACCAACCGTTGACAACCGCAGAAACGGGGTGAATGTGTTAAAAACCTGCAATTTCTTTGCTTTAAGTAGAGTGGATTTTCGTGCGAGTGCAGAGCTTTGTGAACTGACTGCTTCGGTGATCCTACCTAGCCTCGGATTCCTGCGCTGGGCGACAGCAGGGCTGCGTGATCACGTGTGGTGCTTCGTGATATTGTTCCTCCCGTCCACCATTATATTTTGTTTGTGGTTCACGCTTCTGCGTCATCTTCTCGTTCTAGGACTCTTGCGCTGGACATGAATATTGAATTCGTCCTTCGAGTTGGAATAATCTTAGTTTTTTGAACCTATTGGCACCATAGTTTTTTGGATTTGTTGACCCCTTAGAATTGATTTGACTGTAGTTTAGCATTGTTTTTGAAAGGTTTTGAGTTGTGAGGCTTGAAACAGCAGAAATAAGGCTGTTCGAAGAAGTCTATCTTGAATGTAAAACATTGAACGTTCGATGTGTTAGTGAGTTTGGTTTTACTCTGCAGCGTTTGTTTGAAGAGTAAGCGTTTGTTTAACATGTAGTGGCCATACTTTAGTCACCGCTAAACTCTATGTCACGCAATTCTAGCTCAGTTACCGCCGAAGTTCTATCTAGTCATTTCAAGTGTTCAGTAATCTTAAGATTTAGCAATGTAAATTTATCGATAAAAAGTTCCAACTTCTCCGTCCTGTATCACCGATACGCACTGCAGGAGAAGCATGTAAGGCCGCTGCCTAACTTGCCTCAATGGAGCTCAACGGCGGAGGTAGCACAATCCGGGCCTTACAAACACCCGTCTATTTTTTCTCCTCATATTACCGGTATTTTAACCACCGTTGCTAGACTGGGTTCAGTATCAGGTTGTCTCCAGCACCAGATTAGAGACGGAACTGCCACTTGGCAGTGAATTTCCTAAAACACATAGAAGCATCTATGTACTTGTCAAGGAATAAAACATCCGAGCATTTTTATGTGGGGTACGTGGGGCGGTAGAGGGTTGAAGAGAAAGCGGTGACTTGGGACACTCTGTGGAGACGCGTATCAGTAGTTCATTAGTGATGCTAGTTGATTGTTACACTGTTCAGGGAAATTTCGTTTTTAAAGATTAACTCTAAACGTATTTGTGTTTAGAATGTTTGTAATTTATGTATTGTGAGCTGAAAAACTTGCAAGGTTCGTTTCCGGTGAAATTGTATACGAAGTCTAAGATATATATGATTACTATAATGCATTCTTTCTTGAGGAATACGACCTGAAAACGAGTCGTGTTGGATACTACCGGGTTTTCTTCAAATCACGTTTTTTTTGTAGATTTCAGTTGTTGACCACTTTACAGTTATGAACCTCTGCAAAGTGTGTATTGTTCGTCGGACACGTATTTCGAGGTATTAGAAATACGTATTGCACCACAAGTTTTGCGGGAAAATATATATTTTCAGATACATCTACTTGATCCACGCTAATGACGCTCGCAGAATTACTTACTGTTTAATTCTACTAGGTTCTACATTGAGAAACCTGAGGGTTTCTCTTCATGCTGTTTCTTGTTAAAGTATCCGTGTTTAAGTTATGTGAATGGAACCTGACATCTGAGAGAAGTATATAAATGCAATGGAGTCCGTTTCTCCTAGGTTGGAACCCGATGTATGGAGTCCGTTTATTCAAAGTTGGAACCCGATGTATGGAGTCCGTTTCTTCAAAGTTGGTTTTAAATTATAATACGTTTTCCCTAGATCACGATGTGCAGTAACATGAAATGTCCAACTTTACGTTATTTTCAAAAAATCACATGCATTCTGGCGTAAAAATGACGAGTTGTGCTAAGTATTTGGAGGGGCGGAGCATCGCCTCTCCTCATTTGCGTGAGCCGAGTTGTGGCTAGCCGAGCCGTTCATGCTCATTATATGTATATATATTTCAGGAGAGCTCGGTATGTGAGTGCGGGTCTGTTTGTTGCTACGCGAGAGATGAGTTGGGTGCAGCAGGCGTGAAACATTACCGTGCTACTGTGGTTGTGGTGTGCGCATCTCTCCTAAACTGCGGCCTCTGCAACTCTTGCCTCGCCAACACCATGTGTGTGTGTCTCTGTCTTTCTCGTAGCCTATGACAGCTTCGTTGTCACAGCTCAATTTTTCGACATTAGTGTGCTAATGTGGTTTGGTTGGAGGCTGTGCACTGCTGCTCTCTCTCCAACGTGCGGTTGCCGCTTCTCCTGCTCTGAGGTTTTTTGTCGTGTTTTTCTTCCCTTTCGTTGTGTGTTCTTTCTTTTCGTTGTGTGTTCTTTCTTTTCGTTGTGTGTTCTTTCTTTTCGTTGTGTGCTTGCCGATTGTCGGAATTTGTTTTATTAGCTTATGGTGAATAGGTATTAGTTTGTCTTGCGAGGTGTTACGGCTTCTCAGGTTAGGTTCATTCTTCGTACGAGTAGGGAAAAATAGACGGCATACTGCATGTGTCATGTTGAGGGTGATTGCGCACTTTAAAGTGAGTGCATTATCTTTTTAGCCATTGTGACGCTATCTGATCTTCATTTCGGTGCTCAGCTCTAGGTGAAAACTTGTGTAATATTATTGTTCGAGCTTCGGTTGATGTTGTGGCGTTCTCAACGATGCTGTGGACTTGATCTCGTCGGTGCTCATTAAGAATGGCAATGCATGAATTGCGCATTTCTTTGTCTTATTTTGTGTACTTCATTGGTGGTCAGTCCAGCCCACACGCTACATTGGTACGAGTTGGCACTTTTTTTGAGGTGTACTGAAGGTAGCTTCTAACTTGGAAGTTTTGGCGCTTCTCGGTATTTTTTGAACTTGGCATTATACCGCCAGTGTACTGAAGGTAACTTCTAACTTGGTAGTTTGGTGCTTCTCGGTGTGTTTTGAACTTGGCATTATACCGTTAGCGTACTGAAGATAACTTCTAACTTGGAAGTTTGGGGCTTCTCGGTATGTTTTGAACTTGGCATTATACCGTTAGCGTACTGAAGATAACTTCTAACTTGGAAGTTTGGTGCTTCTCGGTATGTTTTGAACTTGGCATTATACCGTTAGCGTACTGAAGATAACTTCTAACTTGGAAGTTTGGGGCTTCTCGGTATGTTTTGACTTGGCATTATACCGTTAGCGTACTGAAGATAATTTTAAACTTGAAAACTTGGGCGCTTCTCGGTATTTCTTGAATTTGGAGTCATACCGCAAGTGTCAGTTCTCACCTACGTGCAAAATGTTTTTTTTGTTATGTTAAGGACCACCTTTTTCGGTTCAATGCTGTCCTGTTTTTCAGCACCTACTACTTTCTTCTTCAACTTTTATCTTGTTTCATGAACTTCTTTCGCAACTTACGGTTTCTATGCCCCTTCTGGATAGATTCCGCATTCTCTAATATCCATACTAACTGGTGTCTTCCTCCTTCCTCTCTTCGATACGTTTTTTTTTTTTGTAGCTGTTCGGGAGGTTTAAACTAACCTCTAATCTAATCTCATCTGCGTGCTTGACTAGCGTCTACAGTGATAAACTACCGTGGTACAAACCAGCACATGCGGCGGCAGTCGTGCATGAGATATCCTTAATTTTCCCCGTTCTTTCTGAGCACGGGATTACCCTGTGCATTGTGTGACATTTTTGTATGTCAGCTGTGGTGTGTTATGAACTGTATTTTTCGTTTCATCCCTTAGAGAACACTTTTGTCGCTTTCCATTCGCTCGCATGTCGGTCATTGAAACGAAACATTTCTAGCGTCGATTACCTCCTTATGATTAAGTTTCAATCTCAAGACGAAAATATGTCCCCATTTTTGGTTGCTTCCAATTCGCATGTTGGTCATTAAAACGAAACATTTCTAACGTCGATGAGTCAATTAACTCGTTGTGATCAAATTTTATTCTCCGACAGAAATATGTCCCCATTTTCGTGGGAGCTTATTCGGTGCAGCGTGGTAGCGGCATCTCGCTTGTTCGTTTTTGCCGTTCTCCATATCCAGCTTTCTCTTGGACTATTTTTTCTTGAGTGCTCACGCTACCGATAGCGAAACGCATATGTAATGAGGTAGCGCTAAAACTGCATCTTGCACCGGTGACTGGGCGTACACTAAATGCTCAGTACAGCATTTGGAAGCGGGTGCTGGAAGTTCAACTCATACAGCGTTGTGAAGATTTTGATTTGTCGATTGTTTTCGAAATGGTTGGCTGTAACATTGAAACTTGACTCGTTTTGAATTTTCATGAGGACGGACGTTTCATCGATACTTTAAATATTTTACCGATTGTTCTTCATTTTTGTATATTGGAATTCTGATGGCAATCATTCAAGCTTCTCGAATTTGTCAAGGCGCTAAGGAAATGAGCCACCTTGTTTTAACACGTTGGCTACGTATTGGTACATACGTGTATCTTGGTAAATTGCTCATTTACGAACCGGTATGGGTAAACAGCAATTCAATTATTTTGCTACCTTATTTATTATAGCGTATGAGGTAAAATATTTATCGTTTAATTATATTTTTCTCACTTCTTTTAAAAATAAGATCCCCTCAGGGGGATACAACTATTGTATCTTTGGGAATTGGCGCTCCCAGGGGGACTATGTGAGGGCCCGAGCTAAAGGTTAGGTAGGCTTTCTTTTTGTTGCATTCGAGTCGGATTTTGTTTTGTTACGGACCACCCTTTTTTCGGTTCACTGCTGTCCTGTTTTTCAACGCCTACTACTTCTTCAACTTTGATCTTGTTTCATAATCTTCTTTCCCAACTTACTGTTTCTATGCCCTTACTGCGTAGATTCCGCGTTTCCTCAACTCCATACTAAATGGTGCCTTCCTCCTTCCTCTCTTTGGATCGCATTTGTTGCTGCGGGTAGGGAGGCTAAAACTAACGACTACTCTAATCTAATCTTTAAAAAGAAGAGAAATGCAATCGAACAGTAAAAACAGTTTTTCAAATCTCCTACTTACAACCTAACCAACCGTAGCCATGTGCAAACGTAGTCAAGACGTCATATTAATAATTGCTTAAAAAGTTATTTTTCTAGAAGTATGCTTCAGTGCGAAGCGTGAACCGTCTTTCGTTGGTTCTGGTCATGCAGATAGTTTGCCATGTGCGTACTAAAGTCGTTCCCGGGATTCCCATCCCTCTAAGTAGTTCGTTTTGTTGAGTATAACTGTTGTGGTTCAAGCATCCGCTGATGGAATTGCTTCCGAGCGGTTTTTCTGATCAAATGCGCATCCTATTCACTTGTTTCCTTCAATTTAAAACGGGTTCACATATTTGGAGTTCCTAGCAATTCATCATGATGTGGACTCACGCTCTCTGCGCTGCGGCTGTCATTACACTGTACAGTCCTTCAATATAATCCTTTATCCCTTCGTTGGTCAGTGGAATTCACGTAATGCACATCCGTGTTTCCGTTGCGATGTGTGCGCGCCTTCGGGTGGAATACAGAGAACTCGACGAGTGAGTCGCAGCATCAAATTACGCCACATTATCCGCACAGATTACGGCTCGGTGTGCATGTCATTTCACGGTATTTACATTGGGTTTGAAATGATCGGTTTGCGTTGAGCTCAACTTCGTGCATGCAGCGTTTCCTTTGTATGAGAGAGCGCCCGACTCCCCTCCATACGGCAGTTGCACCACTGGTCGTGCTCGGCGTATGTGTCCCGCAGCTTCCGTTTTGTGCTGCTGTAGCGTGAGGTCTACCGCCTACCCAGGTGCAGTTTGAGATGTGGATATCGTGTTTATCGCTAAATTAAATGTATGGAAATAAGTGACATCAATTAGTAACCTAACCTGGTGCTGCTTTAAATGTATGAAAATAAGTAATACCCATTAGTAACCTAACCTGGTGCTACACTATAGCGTGAGGTCCACCGCTGTATATCGCCTACCCAGGTACAGTTTGAGATGTAGAAATTGTTTATCGCTAAATTAAATTTATGGAAATCAGTGATATCAATTGGTAACCTAAACTGGTGCTGTTACAGCGTGAGGACTACCGCCATATATCCCCCACCCAGGTGTAGTTCGAGATGTTCTAGTTGTTTATAGCTAAGTTAAATGTATGGAAACAAGGAATATCGATTAGTAACCTACCTTACGCTATAGTACATGTTAGAAATAGATCTCTTGCTATAGTGTGGTAGACCTCACGCTACAGCGGCACACTTCGTTCTCTGCCGCAAGTTCTCTCTCATGACCGACCAAATTCAAGCTTTTTGTGTCTCCTTTCATATCTTCTAGTTGTGTTCCGATTAGTGGAGCAAAAAATTTGTTTGATTTCATTTTCTCACTTCAGGGGGATACAACCATTGTATATATGGGAATTGGCGCTAAGAAGGAATAATGTGAGGTCACGAACTGAAGGTTATGTGAGCCTTCCCTTTGTTGAAATTATTTTTTTTATGGATGATCTTTTTTCGGTTCGCTGCTGTACTTTTCAGCACCTATTACTGAAATATATTCAACTTCCTCTCAGGGGTTACAACTGTTGTATCTGTTTGAATTGGCGCTCCCTGGAAGAATTTGTGAGATCCCAAGGCAAAGGTTAGGTTGGCCTTTCTTTGAAATAGAATAGGTTTTTTATTTTGTTACGGACCACCTTTTTCCGGTTCACTGCTGTCTTGGTTTTCAGCACCTACCACTTTCTTCAAGTTTTATCTTGTTTTATGGACGTAGCTTAATGTTTTTATGCACCTTGTGCGTAGATTCCGCGTTCCCTTGACTCCATACCAAATGGTGCCTTCATCTTTCCCCTCTTCGAACATCTTTGTTGTTGTAAAGGGAGGCTAAACCTTTCTTAAAATCAATCCATCTTATGCTGTGCATTGTTGGGACATTAATTCTTATGCATTATACTCTGCTCATTTATTTTTTTGCATTTTACTCTCTGTACATTCATTCTCGCACCTTGCACGCACTTCTGAGGTAATTATTTTTGGCCTGTTGAATTCGTTAGCGAGTCAATTTGCGCTTCAGGTATTTTCATATTCATATTTCTGTGAAGGATGCTATGTGCGTGGCGAGTGCGGTGTGCCGAGTCATAGCAGGCAACCACCGCCACCGCATTTTGTTCCTCTCTGCGGTTGACCAGTCACGCTCGTTGACATCGTCGCTTTTCTGGAACGTTTCGCTCTCTGATTTGCATCTCGCAGGTGACGGTCTTCCTAAATTAGGGGTTCTCTAGTATTGCCGAACAGGCTTTTTTAGTCCACAGCAGGTCGTGAGGATGTGTGCAATGTTCGTGAAAGATCACCGTAAAACTAGGGTGTGGAAACGATCCCGTTCACATCAGCATGCTAGTCGAGGGCTCAACGTTGTGCGGTTGAGCAGAGTGACTTTTGTTATTTGTGCTGTGATTAATGTGGACCAATATCTGATGTATGGCGTGTAAGATACGCTGTTTATTTTCATGTTCACCGTACTGTTTTATGGAAGCCGTAGTGTTGATAAATAGTAGATGCGGTATTTTTTTCACTATTTTCCTAGGTTTATCTTCTGTTTGTTGTTTTTTTCAAGTTTTGCTGCATTTCGACCGTATGGTGTTGCGCAGAACGAATAAATTAAATACCGCTATAATCATGCACCATGTTGATATGCAATTATATTCATTGTGAATTACATTCAATTACTGAAACATTTTTCACTCAGAAACATGTATTTTTGTCTTCGGATGACTCATAGCAATTCGCGTAAAGGAGTAGGATATTTTTAAGTCATCCAGAGAGCACACGAGTGCCGTTGCATATGTGTGAAGGTAGGAAAGTATGTGACGGCAGGCTTTTACGTAGTTATAGTTCCAGGGGATCACTTCACCTGATGGTTGAGGTGCAGCTACAGTCCTGTACAACTCGTAAAGAAAGTTCAGCGTATTCCTCCGTGCATCTTCTGCATAGATTGCCCGTTCCAGCCCCTCAGGGGGATATAACTATTGTATTTGTTAGAATTAGCACTCCCAGGGGGAAAATGTCTGAGAGCCTGAGATGAGAGTTGGTAGGCCTTCTTTTTGTTGAAAAAAAATTTTTTTGTAATGTTAAGGACCACCTTTTTTTCGGTTCACTGCCTGTTTTTCAGCACCTGCTACTTTCTTCTTCAACTTTGATCTTGTTTCATGAGCTTCTTTCTCAACTGACTGTTTCTGTGCCCTTTCTGCATAGATTCCGCGTTCCCTCAACTCTATACTAAATGGTGCCTTCCTTCTTCCTCTCTTTGGATCGAATTTGTTGCGGAATAATCTAATCTTCCCCGTTCCAGTGATTCCATATTTAATGGTGTCTACATCTCTCTTCTCTTTGGAACGCATCTTATATGGTTGAGGAGGCTCTAACTAATTTACTAATTAATCTAATTTGTTATCAAAAAGTCAATGAGAATTACTTTTTACAATTTATATGAAATGAAAATGAACAGTCTTTCTCGTTTTCTACTGCGTGCGTAGATTGGAATAAGGGATGTTATATGTCACTACATGTACTGATTTTCTCATTTAAGTTGGTATCACGCCATTTACCTGGTGACTTACTGTCGATGTACGCGCCAAATTCTTATGACCTATTCTCATCCCGTTAGTACCCCTAATGAAGTACAAAGATCTGTTAGATCTAAATAATTCTCTAGCTTTTTTAAAAACAAAGTTTGTTCACGCAATTACTTGCCGCAGTCTTGTTTCAGAAATTCAAATATTTGAAATTCTTAATCAATCAAAATGTTTCTATTGAAAAATAAAAGGGGAGATCTGCTTTACAGTTACTCTCGAGATCTCGAATTTCAAACTCAGCGCCATCGAAATGAGTGCTATAGGAGGTGTTCGGTATTCTGGTAGGCTTGTCTACCTTCACCACTACACAAATCGGTGTCACCGAATGTTATAAGTCATTGCTCTTTAATGTTTGTGCTATGAATTAGTTCAGTAAGTTAGTTGGAATCTTTTGCACTTTGAATGCAAAGAGAAATGAAAGAATAAACGAGTAAATAGTTACTGTACAAAAAGAGCTAAGCAAATGAGCGTGAATCTTTGGCATTTTCAATGCAAAGAGGAGGGCAAGAATAAATGAGTAAACTGTTACCAGAATAAAAGAGTGTTTCGGGTTGACATCCATCATCAGCTAAAAACTAAAAAATACGAAGTTCGCAAATAATTACCCCCTTAAAAGAAGTAAGAATCTTTTTAGAAAATCACACAAAAAGTAAACTGAAAGAAAAATCTACAAATGCTACATGTATTAGATAGGAACTACGCTGGTTGTTGAGGGATGTTGCAATTAGTGAAGAGGAAAATGTGATGCAGGTTTCAAGTATCCCGAGAAAAAAAGAGCGCTTGTGTGAAACTATCGTAGTCTTTTAAGCGCTGAATATGTGTGTTGTCGTTCCTTCTATATGCCGGCCGATCTAACATATTTCTTCAGACGTATTTCTTCTGACGTATTTCTTTTAACATATTTCTTGAAGTTCCTAACATATTTCTTGTACAACAGTTCATGTTACTGGATCTGCTTGGCCTTCTTCTCGCTGTCCGTGAAGTGAAGAGTATTAGAGGTTGTGTGTGTTGGCTCTGGCGAGCGACGCATCAAAACTCGCGCCCTTGGAAGTGTTGCCTGAACTGCCAGTTTTTACAGAGTTACACTTTAATGTATCGTATTTGCTTCTGAAGCTGTATTTAAGCTTTTATTTATATTATTTAAATAAAAATTGTGCTTCTTGCAGGCAGCTTGCTCGTATGAAGGTTCATTAGCAAATCCAATTTTGCGATTGCGTTGTCTCGCTACTTCCTGTTTTCTAAACCTGTTCGTAGGGGTGCTGCTCCGGTTACTTTTTTCGCCCAGTTTAGTTTTTTCCTACTCTTGACTTTCATCGTGGGTGAAGAATTATTTTGTTGAGGGAACAATTTAATGCGTGGTAATTCCTTAATTATACTGTGTACGACACGGACATATCAGCAAAGAATTATTTTGCTATACTTGCTCCTGAAATTTCTCCATGTGATACTTTTTTTTGCGTATCAATTGACGGACTAGCTAGGTACGCTCTGGCTCACCTTCACATGGTCGTGTCAGTACGGTTAGTAGCGTCATTTGTGACTGGCAGTTAACACACTCTTGGTAGTTTTCCTGTTTGTGCGCCTGTGGGGTACTGTACTCGTCGTTCGGCTTTGTAGCATTTCACTGAGCTTAGCATGTTTTTCTTCATTTTCAGGTTTTTGTGATGATTTTCTCATGCAAGCGTAATTTGTGATTTACCCATCAATTGTATGCTGTGCTACAGTCTCTATGCATATTTATCTTGGTGCTCCTCGAAGAACCGATCCTCTTTTTGTTTAAATGTGTCCCACGTACCTCCTCAGGGGGAGACAACTATTGTATCTATGGGAAGAAGCGCTCCCAGGGGGATTATGTGAGATCCTGAGCTAAAAGTTAGGTAGGCTTTTTAGTTGTAATAAAATGAATTTTTTGTTTTGTCATGGACCATCTTTTTTCGGTTCACTGCTGTCCTGTTTTTCAGCATCTACTATTTTCTTCTTCAACTTTTATCTTGTTTCATGAACTTCTTTCTTAGCTTACTGTTTTTATGCACCTTGTGCGTAGATTCCGCGTTCCCTTAACTCCATACTAAATGGTGTTTTCATCCTTCCCCTCTTTGAACATATTGATTGTGGTAAAGGGAGGCTAAAACTTTCTTACAATCAATGAATGAATCCCACGTATGTGTTTTAAGGGGCAATTCTTTTGTGTTCAATTGTTTTTCATCTTATTTTCTGTGGATGCTCTTAATGATTAGTTTATTTTGCACACAGTAATTTAATTTGACCAAAGAGACACGGCTAAACCGTACCTTTCTAATCTCTACGTCCTAATTACAATCGTTGAGTATGTACAAATGCTGGGGTAAAATTAAATGCTTCCAATTTGTCCTACAATGCCTGTTAGAATTTAGGTGCTAATGAAATATATCTGATCTATGTGATGCATTTCGTCAAATGTTATGGGCACTACATTCTTGATTTCTGCGATGTGTTTCTTATTAGAACACTTTTTCCTCTTGAAATTATCATTAGATTTTCCCCTTATCAACTTTCCATGTACGTGTTTATGCCCAAGATGTTTCTAGTTATTAAAATGTGTGCAGCTTGGAGAAATTCATTTTTAAGACGTTGATGTCCAGGATGTAGATATACCTGGGGTAGTTCTTTGTGAGATAAATATTTAACGTGAAAAATGAGGCGTTGAATCTATACTAAACATTATCCAGCAATAGGCAGAACATTTCTAGTTCCTAGGAAATTTCTCCAAGTTGAGTGTCTTGTTTCTGAGATGTTTAATGTTTGCATCATTTTTTAACATTTTTTATCCACGAAGTGTCTTGTTTCTGAGATGATTGATGTGTACATCATTATTGAACATTTTGTATGCAATAATAGACCAAGTATTTCTAGTTCCTAGCATATTTCTTGAAGTTGAAAGTCTCGTTTCTAAGATGTTTTACTGGTGTGCAGGTTGGTCGTCTCAGTCACGACGGGTGCGCCTCAGCTCCTCGGCTGCCACTGCCCCCCCCTGCCCCCCCACACTAGGACATGTCTGGTCAACTCTCCTCCTAATTTAACTACTCTTCATTTCTTCTAAGATTGTTAAAAATCTTCTATGTTCGTTGTTCATTTCTTGTAAGATCGCTCAAAATTTTCCGTGTTCGCTGTTCATTTCTTTAAAAATTGCTAAAATCTTCTATATACGCTGTTCATTTTTTCTAAGATTGCTAAAATCTTCCATGTTCACTACTCATTTCTTGAAAGATTGCTAAAACCTTCCATGTTCTCTACTCATGTATCCTATTTATTCGCGAATGCTGTTGCCAATGCAATATTGCTGGACGTAATTACTTAAAACTACGCGAGATTTATCCTCATTACATGCTGTTGGACAAGTTCATTTCACATAGAAACACGGATCGTATTTTGAAAACCGTAGCTCTAAGCTCCATTACACTTAGCACAACTTGGCTGCGATGACAGGCCTTCTGCATTTGGTGCGGTGAGAGCACCCACTCTCTCACCATGTCACAGCGCTCTGTATCCACCTAGTCGAGCTGTAGGACCCAAGTAACACACTGTGCCACCACCGCCATGTCTCCGGAATTCTGCCTCCGCTGGAACAACCACCGCCCAAACTTGGTGAACGTGTTCAAGGAGCTCTTGCATCACGAGGTGCTCGTCGACGTCACCTTGGCAGCCGAGGGGCAGTTCATTCACGCCCACAGACTAGTGCTGTCCGCTTGCTCCTTGTATTTCAAGGTATGTGCAGTTTGGTTCTGCCAAATGTTTCAATGTACGTCCAATGCGGCGTCGCCAGTGTTGTGCATGAAAGCCTGAAGCTGTGATGTACTGTACAGGGTGGGGCAAATCAAATGCCCGCGTTTTGAAAGGCCATTGGTGCAAAGCAAATTCCCGCATTTTGAAAAGCTGTTAAAAAAAGTAAAACGATACTTAGTGAATTATTTGTAGTTTTGTTCGAATCCGTTTACAATGGTGTTTGTGTGCCCACTTTTTGAAGATGGCATCAGGAGGATGGTGGTGACCACACACATCTTACCATCACCACCACAGCAGTTGCGCGCGCCTTTCAAAACTTTGCCATTTGATTTGCCCCATCCTGTATAAGAAGATATAAGTTTTAGGTGGTTATATGTTCTGTTTTAATTTTTTCCTTTTATGCCATAATAGGAATTTCACCTTGAAATTTTATTGCTAATTTTAGAATTCTTCATGTGAAAGTGTCATTGATTTATGTCTCTGATCCTTAAAGCGTAGTGTAATTTGAACAATTTTTTAATGTAACATCTTCAGACAAGATTATATCTAAATTATTTCAAGTGCTTGTTGTTCATTAATGTTTCACTTAGTTTACGAATTGTTAGTTGTTCCTGTTACAAAGTTAGCATATCTGAGAGGCGAGGAGGATTTTCTTTCTACTGGGTAGGCTGGTAAGAGCTTCCCTGGTGTCTTGAGGAGACTAAGCGTGTCACAGAAGTGCCGTGAGTGACTTACAGCTATTGCCTGCACTGATTGTGAAGATCTTGTCAAGTTTTAGGGTTACGTCCTGAATTTCCTCGTGAAGATGAAGCAGACTGCGTGTTATTTCAATGATTCCGTTACTAAATTGAAAATGTTTAGTTCCTATTTTTTCCACCCCTCAAGAGGATACAACTATTGTATCTATGGGAATTAGCGCTCCCAGGGGGACTATGTGAGGGCCCGACCTTAACGTTAGGTAGGCTTCTTTTTTGTTGAAATAGAATAGGTTTTGTTTTGTTATGGACCATCTTTTTTCGGTTCACTGCTGTCCTGTTTTTCAGCACCTACTACTTTCTTCTTCAACTTTGTCTTGTTTCATGAACTTCTTTCTTAGCTTACTGTTTCTGTGCACCTTGTGCATAGATTCCATGTTCTCTCAACTCCATATTAAATGATGCCTTCCTCCTTCCTCTCTTGGAACATCTTTGTCGTGGTTGAGGGAGGCTAAAACTTTCACGTAATGCTAATGTAACTATAATTTACTGAAGCTGGAATTGAAATTCCATACCTTTTTCTTTCTGGAATACTTTTCTGCTTCATTAGTAATTTTTCCTCACTAGCGACATGGCTTTCGCTATAAATTTAGATTTTGATTGGGAGAGGATCCTCATTTGTGATACATTTTTGTAAATTGTTAGTTGAACATTAAAATTATTCACTTTTCTCTTAAAATCGGTAGTTTTTCTAGCGACTAATGAGTATATGAGTAAGGCTGCAAAAGTGCAACTCTTTGTTGCAACAGTTCTGAGAACTGGCATTTTATGTGTGCTAGATTGCGTTGTGTGCGCCAGATTGCGTTGTGTGTGCCAGATTGCGTTGTGTGCGCCAGATTGCGTTGTGTGCGCCAGATTGCGTTGTGTGCGCCAGATTGCGTTGTGTGCGCCAGATTGCGTTGTGTGCGCCACAAGGTGTAGGTGATCACGTTCCGTACTGTTGTGGTGATCAAGCATTCCTGAGTGCACCCTAAATTGCGGGTCTCGTGGAGCTGAACTCCTCCAGAGAAAATAGCGAGAATTTTCAAGTGACTCACGGACGCAGGCCAATTGTTTCCTGTGTTTCCAGGGTTGCTAGGTTGACTTTTCTTAACAATCGCATTGTTAAAAATCCATTTGACTTCAAAATTCCATACCTAGCTTTTTTTTCAAAATACCCAGCTTTTTTGAAGTTCTATCTCAAAGGTCATTTAGCAGCTGGGAACCTCTGTGCTTTAATCGTTTTGGATAAAGCCTAAACCGAGGATTTTCATGAAGGAAAACAATCTAGCAATCTAGTAGCGATTCAGTATTTTTAGTGTGCTCATTAAGAATAATTTTTGAATACTAGTTTTGCGCCAGGTGTACAACTTTGCAAAGTTTACGCTCATCGCAAATGATAGTTCGTTCAGATACTCAAGGTGTCATGCTCACGGAACTGTGTCCAAAGTGCATTCACTTTCTCGACGATTTGTTTTTGCGCATGCGATCGTCAGTGAGGAAAAAATCGTTAAGGTACCCCCTTTTATTTTCCATGGACATTTTGCGTAAAAGACTTGAGTTTTATCTCTTTATTTACAAATAGAGTGCAGGTTCCTGGGGTCCAATTTTCAAATAATATTCATGGGGGCGGTACAACTGTCTGGTTTAGATTTTTAAGTGGACTTCCCATAGAGAGAATGTGTGAGGTCCCGAGCTGAGAGTTAGGTAGGCCTTCTTTTTATTGAAATAAAATGTTTTTTATATTCTTAAGGACCACCTTATTTTGGTTCACTGCTGTCCGGTTTTTCAGCACCTACTACTTTCTTCTTCAACTTTTATCTTGTTTCGTGAACTTCTTTCTCAACTGACTTTCCATGCCCCTTCTCCGTAGATTCTGCGTTCCCTTTTCTCCATGCTGAATGGCTCCTTGCTCTTTTCGAAGCGTTTTTTTTTTTTGAGGTTAGTGAGGCTTAAACTAACATTTAATCTTTTCAAGTGGACTCAATATTATTTATATTGTTGGCTGTTTCACTACGATCAAGTGAATGATCCATTTGAAAATTCAACATGTGATTAACGGTAGACGAAATAAGCGAAACGTTTTTTTTTTGTGCAGGAGCTGTTCGCAGTGAACCCTTGCCAGCATCCCATTGTGATCCTCAAAGATTTCCACATCGCTGACCTGAAGACAGTCGTCGAGTTCATTTACCAGGGCGAGGTCAACGTAGCCCAAGAACGTCTTCCTAATGTGCTCAAGGTAGAGCCTTAGTATGCGTCTTTGGTATCTCATTGTTTTTCGCTTTGAAGCCATCGAGTGTGTAAAAGACTACTAAACTACGCCGCATTGTTGAGGGTGGATTTTTGCCACTGATGTATCGGTATAAGTGAATCCGGCACTGTTTTTTGTATTGAAGCCATCGGGTGCGTAGGAAAGACTACTAAATTAAGCCGGTATTGTAAAGGGAGGGTTGAATCTGGTCTGGAATTGTGTGGCGTCATTCAGTGCCTCTGTATGTCTTATGGTTAATCTTCACACCACATCAATTTGGTGGTTTTATCAAGGATTGGAACGTCATGCTAGTTGCAAATGCGGTCAGTTTTGTGTGATAATTTGGTGAGATTCTGTTGAGGAACGATCTCCTGCCTAGTGTTCTTCAGTGCCATCTATATTACTCTCATTTTTCCTAAGCATCTTTGAGGAGGTGTTCGATAAGGTAATTACTTTCACAGCGTTAATGTGTTAAAGTGTTGCTCGAAAATTGTAAGTACCACCACAACCAAGCTTGGAATTACATGCTAATGAATGTGAAGACTTCTTAATCTGTAAATAGACACCTGCACAAGACAAGGAGGGATGTTAGTGCCAGTAGACGGTGAGGATGATCTGCATGCGTTAGATGAAGGGTGTTATAGCCTTGCTTTTGGGCCTTCTCATGCCTCGCCTCCTTATTGGGGCAATGCTGGTATCGTATTTTGATGTGTCTGCCGTGAGGGTGAAAAGATTCATGACAGTTTTGCTTCATTGCTTGAAAATTTGTAATTACTTGAAAATGACTCATTTTTCTTGAACGTTTTCGGAATTTTATAAACTAAGTCATGTCATTTACGAAGGATCGTTTCCATGTAAATGGTTTACTGGATTTTTGACACTTCATTTCTTCTGTTTTACTTCATTTTATGATGCCATAGGTGAAATTATTAGTAAGCACATATTTTTATTTCAAAAGTGCTGAGACGCTGAATTTATACTCTGCAGACGGCAGAATCTTTGCGCATCAAAGGTCTGGCTGAGAACCCGCGCACATTTGAAGACTATCAACAGCAGCACCAACAACAGACCGGCAACAGCTCTGCCACACCCCGACTGGGCTCCCAGGTATGCTTGCTTAGTTCTCTCCATGTCAGCTGGTGTTTCTTTACAATGTTGACACTTTCACTACGTTTCCGCGGCTGCTACGTTTGGTTTGGTTAAGTTGGAAGTAGCAGTCTATGTTAG
Source organism: Platorchestia sp. MABIK (assembly GCA_014220935.1). Lineage (NCBI taxonomy): Eukaryota > Metazoa > Arthropoda > Malacostraca > Amphipoda > Talitridae > Platorchestia > Platorchestia sp. MABIK. Next base: position 38,537 of record JACJUY010000809.1, read on the forward strand.
TTGTTTTGTTTTCTATGATCTAACACGTTCACTACGTTTCCGCGGCTGCTACGGTCGGTTTGGTTAGGTTGGAAGTAGCAGTCCATGTCAGGTGTTTCGTCCTCTATGATCATAAGTCATCACTCTAGGGGTGCTTGCTCTTGAGAGTGTGCCCAAAGGGACGAGCAGTGAGTATTTTGTGAGACTTTGCTGTATACAATGTAGGTGGGGATGTAGCTTGCTCTTGATCAAGAACCACTTGTCAAAGTGATGATGTCTTCGTGAAAACGAGCTGTAAAATAACCTCACTTATGTTAGTGACCAAGCGAGTTCAGCAGAGATGCTGCTTCAAATTTTAGTCAAGAGTTTGCTAATTCTCAAAACTATTTTTTTTGTCAAATTCCTCAATTGTGTCAAGACAATGCATTCGGGTTAATGCAATAAGAAATGGTTCAACTACTTTCAAAGTGGCCGCACATCGGTGCAAACAGCTCATTATGGGAGACCACAACCTCGGTAGTGTATCAGCTGTTCAGAGGACAGAACGACTGGTGATAGGAGATCGTCGGTTGACTGTACGAGAGCTTTCCAACGAGGGTAGGATCTATAAAGGTTTTGCACGTGTGCTTATAAGTGAAGATTAAACCTAGGGTAATGAGCAACGAGATCTATCATAAAGCTCCTATTGGTGGAACAGGGAGAACTCCTGCTTGATATTATACATGACCTACTTGAGTCCGCCGAAGCAGATCCGGAGTTATGGAAGACGGCGAAGACTGGCGATGAGTCATGGGTGTAAGGTGCGAACTGGTGTCAAAAACGCGATAATCGAAGCACCCTGAGTTCCCATGAAAAACGCGTCAGGGGCGAAGCAAAATCGACGGGATGCGGCATGATTTGAATCCCGTTTTGCTTGTATCAAGGTTACGAAACGGAAGAAGTAGCGGGGATGAACGAGTGTTATGAAGTTTTCCCTGGCTCCGGGCTGCTGTTCTGCGTGAATGACTAAAACACTCGCAGTTGGATGGATCATGACAATGCTCCAGCTCGTTCATCGCATCTGATCCAAAATTCTTTGGTGAAGCATTTAATTCCAGTTAGTCGCCAGATTCCATATTCTCTAAGCATGCGACATTACGAATACAAATTGTTTTGTAAGTTGGAGACGTAATTGAAAGAATCTCCGGTTGAGTGTAAAGATGATGTAAAATGCAACTGCAGGGATTCCTTCACCTCCTAAAGAAATTCCAGTTGTGTAAATATCGGTGGGCGAAGTGGGTCCAGTGCTATTTCAAGAGATGTTCCTAAATGAAAAATAAGGTACTTCGTCTTGTGTACAATATACTTCTTCTGTCAAAGGCCGTGTGCTTTAAATACGTCTCGCGTAAGTCCTCCATATCATCTTCCCAACTTAATAGGGCGTCATGTCAGTTCAGCTAGACTGACTGAACCTAATCCCTCAGTTGTGTTCTCTTCAAGGAGAAAAGATAGACCGATTGAAGGCTTAGGTATATACGGCTATTTTTCTTACGTATTTGTGTTGGGTAAAATCACTTGGACATCTTATCACCGCTTCTTCATGGTGTTATTAATACTTAGACTGCGACATGAGCCACCGGTGATACACGGAGGGAATTTTCATAATGCTGCTGACCGACCACTAGTCACAAACTCAATTTTCCAAAAACTTCATCATTGAAGCCAAAAAGTGGCTCGATCCCGTTAATGTTTGCTATTTTCAACATTGCTCACTATAATTGACTTTAAATTTGAGTTGAACGTTAAACTCCAGTTTTACCTGCCGCTGTCAAAGTGCCATTAACGTGTGCGTTTCCGTGCAGTCGAGTCAGCAGCAGTCGTCCTCGCTGAGTGACTCGCTGGACCAGCAGAGTGTGGAAGGAGAAGAAGGCCCTCCTGCCAGCCCCCACAGCCCCGCACCGCCCCCACACAAGCGCAAGAGGGTACACACCGCCTACGAGCACCACGACACCGCACCCGCCCTCATTCACGCTGCTGCTGGTCAGTGCACTCGTAAGATGCAACTTTCCTGGGAAAGTGTCGACTAGGGCAATGAATTTTGGACTTCCTAGCCTCTTATTCTGGGTGCTCTTGCAAATGTTCTGTTTGTCACTGGAGTGAGATCGGACAGTGATTGTATAACCATGCAATAAAGTATCATGAAAGTTAATGTCATTTATAAGCACCTCAATTACTCTCATTCTGGCTGCAGCCAGTCAGTGCGCTCAGAGGACATAACTTTCCTTGGAAAGTGTGAACTAGGGCAATGAATTTTGGATTTCCTAGCCTCTTATCCTGGGTGCTCTTACCATAAGATTTGCTAATGTTGTTCTGGCTGTCTCTAGACTAGCAAGAAACACTGTGTTCTTGCGTGTTGAGTTATCCAACTCAATATGTTTCATGTTCAGTCAGGGTTAACTGAAGTTTCTATTCCCATATAATCCTCTTACACGATATCGGTATCACATGGAAATTATGGAGGCATTCGATGGCGATTTCAAACTTTTTTTTTATGGTTCTGTTCATAAATAGTACTGAAATAGTTTTGATTCGCTTCATGCATCGCGTTTTTTTGCTAGAGGATTTTTTCGGCAACATTTTTTTGCAAGGACTGCTCTGAGTTGGCTTTTGGGTCCGCCAACTGAGCTTTTATGTAACTTCAGCTAACCTGACTTGCGATTTATCAGGAAGAAGCCTTCAAATTACAATTATCCCGATACACGGTAGCTCGTTGGCCGAATAACGCAAATTTTTCATCGTGCGGACTTGATTAACTCTTCTCGAGTAGCGTTACTGACATCTGCAATGTGTTCTTTCAACAGACCTCGTTGGTGTCGCATGAAATACAAATTACCTGCAAGCTATCTTCAACTCAAAAATATGTATTTTCAAACTATGAACTGGGTGTTGAGAATTTTAGCCAACTAAGGTAAATAATACGCTGTCATCCTGGCTTCAACTTGAGGTTTTGTTCGATAAAAAGCTTGTGTTATCTAATGAGAGATTTTTTGAAAATTGACTTTATATCATGTTGAAGCGAATCTCACTTTTCTTCATATTTTCGATGTGCGAATTTTTTATTTTGAAAGAAAACTTGATGCATTTTTTTTGCTTTTTACGGACCTTAAGCTCAAAAATGTGAGTAAAGATAAAGAACGTTACTTATGGCTTTATCAGGTTCTCATTAAAGTTTCTCAAATGAAGAAAAACGTTCTGAAAAACAAACAAACACAAGGAGCTCTGAAAGGATTTTAAGAAAGAAAGAATGTCTCGCACAAATCAATGATTTGACAGTTTTACATGATGCGTGTGGCCTAAGTGATGGATGAAAAGTAAGTCAATAAACTTGTAACGTCTTCCGATTCTACTTGGTTGTCATCAGGAGGTCTGAGGAGTGCAGAAGGATGAAAGTCGTAAGATAGTGTAAAACCTCGGAAATTTTTCACTATGGACGAAGACTCTCATTGTTTGCAACTGCATAGAGATGTGTGCTGGCACACTGCCACGTAGTTATGTTAGTGTTATTATCTAGGATTTTACAGTTGCTTCACGGTATAATTGGTGTTCATTTAAAATGTACGTTGCTGGGCAGTCGAGTCAAAAGCAATCATCACAGATATAATGACAAATAATTTTACGGAACGATACTTGCCCTTGAATTTCAATGTTTTCTACGTTTCTTGCATGCAGGCACTGGCAGTGAGGGCGTGAGAGTGAAGGAGGAACCCGTCAGTGGCAACGGTCACCAGAGACACTCCGCCACCGCCGGCTCTGACGCGCCTCAGGTGTGTGTGTGTGTGTTGCTGCTGCCGAGTGCTGTTGTCTTCTGTGGTGCTTTGGGTGGGCTGCTCACTGCTTGGAGGGGGCTGCTCACTGCTCGGAGTGGGCTGCTCACTGCTCGGAGTGGGCTGCTCACTGCTCGGAGTGGGCTGCTCACTGCTTGGACTGAAGCACACACTTGAGTTGTGCAACTGCATTCAAACACGTGCATGCGATGAGCTCATGTTGTGTTTTTTTTGTGACTAGAATGATGCTTCGAAAAGTGCGACTGATTTGCGTAGATCCTGGAAGCCATTTCTTCGTTGAATATCAATAGTCAATGGAAAACATGTATCACCTGTTTGGTTAAGGTGCGAAAATAAGGTTCTCTGTAGAGCACACGTGTGCAGCATGTTATAGCTGTGCTTTCTCTGCTTTATTTCTCAAAGTTGATCTGTTAGAAAAATAGGCTCATCGTGACAAGGTAGGTGACGAAAGCTGCTGCGTTGGTCTGGCTCCCATTAGGACTAAACTGTATGGTTTAGCTCAAACTTTGCTGTGATGTGTGGGTGTGTGCAGCAGCTAAAATCATACATTATGTCTTTTCACTTCGGAAGCAGTTACCAGCGTCTGCATTTACTCTTAGTTTCCCTTCGAGTCAAACGAATCGTCCATTTCAAATAGAGCCGAATGAATTCGTGCTTACGTGAGAATTTGCGCTGATTATTTTTCCATTTTTTTGTTGAATGGAAATTCTCATCATTTGTTCGTGTAGCAGGAGAGCTGGACGTCGTTGGAATTAAAATTAGGTTGGAGCACTCTTGCCCGTTTTACAGGCGTTGATAATGGCTTGAGCTTGAAGCCAAAACGTTCACTCATTTAAGTGATTTTTAAATCAGCTATCTTTCCCATCATTTTTATTATAACTTCATATACTAGAATCTCTTTACATTAAACAATTGAAACCAGCTTGAAATTCAATGTTGTCATCATTCCAGTTAGAAGTTGCCTAATTTTCAAAAAATGATTGCAGTATAATCTCCATTCCTTTTTTGTTTGGCCTATTAATTTTGAGTTGAATTCTTTTGTCTTTTAGCCATGTCGTATTTTCTGTATTTCAATTCGCTTTTACAGGTGTTGATAATGGCTTGAGCTTGAAGCAGAATCGTTGTAATTTTCTTTATGGACTTCGTTGAAATTTCTTTTGCGAGGGGTTAGTAGAAAATCTGATAACTTTGTTAGTAAGATACCTGGATGGTGCTTTCCTGCACTACTTCATAGGCTTTATGAGTATTGAAGTATTCAATTACAAATTTTATAATTTCCATCAAGTTAAATACGTGGGACTCGTTTATAATTTCTTTCATACTATGAAATTCTAATTCCATGCACAGTAATTGGTATGATGATTTGAGACAGCATTTAGGAATTTCTTGTCTGAACTAGTTCACTTACATCCATTTGATGAATAATGCAGGTTTTGCAAACATCGCTCATTCACGTTGTCAACAGGTTTTGACGTTCACCTCTCCCATGACACTGCATACTCTGGATCACCGCATTGCCATATATGTCAAACTCTTCTCTTGAGTGGCTCTCGAAATCACGCCTACACTCACGCTAGTTTTCCCATGCTCGGCTGTTAAATTCAAAGCTCACTCTCATATTTAGCATTCAATTTTTGTTATTGCTGAAGGTGTCTTAGATGCACTTCTGTGTTAACTTGTAAATACTATTTTATACATCTACACACTAGACAGTGAACATTCCATCATGTGCTACTTTTATGCGGTATTTCCGATTTCACACTTCTGATTTACTTCGTGTACTCGTAGTAATCTTCCGTGATATTAATTTCTTAGATTGTACATTACCTTCTAAACTACTACTTTCATACTTTACTTTTTTTTCTACATATGATTACTCGGAAGTGCAGATGCAACACCTGGGTTAAACATGCCAATAAAGTCTCGCTTCGATTTCCATGTGGCATCGACTTCATTCAGGATTTTTTATTCAATGTACGCCACTAGCCGATCTTTATCTTATCTCAAGTCATTGCTCTCTCTATCGGAACTTCATGATAAACGGGGGAAAAAAGTAGGAGCTTGACACGTTTTTCCTACCACGTTTTGCGACTGAAGAATAACGCAACGTATACTTTCTCTTGAAGAGTGGCGCGCCGGAAAAAAGTAGGAGCTTGATTACGTCTTTTTGTCACGATCTCCAGCAAAAGAATAACGCAACCTGTATTTTATCTTGTAGAGTGGCGTGGGTGAAAATGAAAGCACGAACAACAACAACAGAGACTCGCCGTCCGACAAAAGCGTTGGGGGCGGAGGAACAGGAGGAGGAGGTGGTGGTGGTTCTCCAACACCCCCTCCACCGTTGTCATCAACGCCCTCTCTCTTAAACGTGTCCATGGCCCCCGGTGACTCTGCTGCCCCAGCACTCACGCCGCCCGACTGCTCCGTGCCGCTCAGTCAGCAGCAAGGTAAGCCGTGCTTCGTCCCCGTCTCCTGCCTCAGCGTGTATGTCTTTTTTGGTCGCGTGCTCGTCAAGTGGTGTCCGAGGTGTCAAGTGAATCTATTCCCAGATGAGTGTCCGATCTAGGAGCTATGTCTCACTGAATTTGTTCAAGTACAAAAGGTGCACACGGAGCATGAGAGAAATTTCGGAGAAATTCTTCGAAATGGAGAAATTTTCTCCGTCAGACATTCCTCTCCAAAAAATAACTAAGCTCGCCCGCATTTGCACCGTTTCAGTTAGGGGAATGATTCCGTATGCTAATTTGCTGCTTGAGAGCAATGAATTTACTTACCTCCAAGTATTCACGAGTGCCATTAGCGACTAAAAGAGACATCAGCTGATTTTCTGTGATTCGTCGACTTGTTTTAAAGAAAAGAAAGGAACAGGTAAACTTCGTGTATTTCTTTTTTTTTCGAAGTAGTGCTTCAATTATTTCTGCTTCATTTAGATTTTATTGTGTGTGTATCCATTGAAGAGGTAATTGAAGTGTTTTGGAGGTAGCCTAGAATGATTTCCAGTACTGTGATAGTTCTTGGCTCGCCCACCACACCTCTGCATGCTCCTGCTACGCTTCTTTGCATGATGCTTCCTGCACTTCGCCGCTTTTGTTTTTGCTTTCACTCATTGCTTGTTCTTTCTTTCATCCCTCGGTTCTGATTTTTTAACATTCATCCGAGTCTGTGTGTATTTTCAGAAGTTTTGGTTTGACATCCCGAACTGATCTGCATGTCGTTTGTGATTTGATCTGTTTGGGCTACTTTTCTATGGATTCTTTGTAGTGTTGGTTCTAACTAGTGCAAACTATGTTCAGTGTTGGGATTTTTATTTTAGATTTTATTACTTTCAAAACGTACATTTGTGCTTAATAATTTTTAAAGTTAGGCGACATATTTTATGTTTTAATGTTGCTTCTTGTTAAAAAATGAGAACGAAAAGAGGATATACGTATAAATTTTGGGTGTATTTCTCCGGTTGTCACTATTAGTGGTGAGATCAATTATATGTTGAAGTAGTAGTAGCAATTCGAAATTTTCTGGCTACTACTCAGTCGTCCTCTCCCAACATCGGACTAAGCTGTGAAATAACTTTGTTCAGGAGTTTCATTTCCCTTGTCAAATCTCAGGCCTTAAATTTGTTTGATATGCCGGTACTTCAGCTATTACAGGCCTGTCCCGAGATTATTTCCTGTGTTTATTTCGGGTTGAGCGAGTGTAACTTAAAAGACTTGAAAAATGTATTTATTACAAGCGTGTGCATTGTTACAAATAAGACGCAAGGATAAACTTGATATCGAAGTTAGCAATGCAGCTGTATTAGCATTTTGGGTCTAATAAGAAATGAGGCTTTTGTGGCTTGGCTAGCTGAACAACTTACGTTTAAGTTTGTCGCTTCACCTCTGCTCGGTGAAAATTTGTGTTTAGTGAAAATAGGTGCTGCTTTACTTTGTGTATTGACGAGTCTTTCAGCTGAATATTGCTCTGAGAAGTACGCCTCTATATATAGTAGTTTAGAAGCTATCGTCTCTATATCAATCGGAGGCCTCTTAACGGTCTTAGCTTCGGTTCACCCCATGATAAAAATTTATATGTATGCTTTGGATTTTAATGCTTGAGGTTTTCAGTCTCTTCTCTGCTGGAGAGGGCAACATCTATGTTGCAAGCGTGCCAAAGTTCTGTTTAGAACTACCGCGAATATGTTGGGATTGATTCGATTGGGCAATTGATGTACTTTCATAGCTCTATCCCCATGGTGCGCTTGAGATGAGTTGTGTGAACGCTGTAGAGTGCAGGTATGCGATAGCGTACTTGTTTGTTACGGTGGGAATGAGATACGGCCTGGTCCTTAAAAATTCTTTGAATCGACGTTTACGCGAAAAAAATGCTAGACAGGAGAATTTTGTCAACTTTGGAAATAAAGTGCGAGCCAGTTAATTATTTTAGAATTTTCTCATGGACAAATTGTTGCGAATTTTTAGGTGGCGTTCTTGGTTATTCTTATTTTGTGATTCGTACTAATATATTCACAATTATTCTGAATTTTTGTTGCTGTGACCTAAGTTTCATGTTGTGGTGCAATTTGTTTTCCTTTATGTAATTCAACAACTTTGTATAATTATTTGGCTGCAGTATTAATATGGAATTAGGTCGGCGGTGTGTTCGAAACGAACGATTTGATTTTACAATTTAACATGTGCTGGAAGTATGGAACTAAACATCGGGGGATTAATTTTTTCGCGGCATGGCGCGGCATCATATTTTTCCGGAAAATACGGATGGATTTCTTCTTAGAAACACTTGTACTTATGTTAGTTGGTACGTGACGCTCATAATTTCAAGCCTTCAAGTTGACGGTGATCACTTTCCTCTTGAAAGAATTTCGTTGAGGGAAATATGGGCTGTAATGATCACCCTCACCAAATAGGTTAAAGTGTTTTTTTTTTCAATTGAAGCTCGGATGATGAATCTTGAGTGTGGGATAGCTGTCGTCCCGCAATTACGGTTTGCAGTTCGCTGTTCTCAATGCGCAAGTTGAGCTAGAAGAGACGGTTCGAGTTCCTGTGGAAGATTTTAGGCACTGCGCTCTTAGATTTTTTGTGTACATATATTTTGGGGGTTGAATGAAAGTTGAGTCCATTCCGATTTCCTTGGGGCTCGAAGTTTTGGCTGAATGATTGGAAGCTAGTGAGTGAAATGGAATACTAGAAAATGCAACTAGAACTTCAATCGGAGTGTTGAAGGTTGAACGAGTTTTTGGAAGGTGAGATAGGGACTGAAAGTTTATTTGAGGAATTCAAAATTGATATAAGGGATTGGATTTTTAATTCAAGGATGAAAGGTATTTAAGATTGAATTGGAGATTTGGATGTTGAAACAAAAATCTTTAAGTCGCATTATTCGATTGTAAGACGGACAAGGAGGTGAAACCCTTGTCATGAGTTGAAATACGGATTCGTAGCTTAACTGTGAGCTTGTTGGGTCATAAGTGCAATTGATGGCTTGGTTGGATTGTTGGGTTAGGTGTCCAATTTTTAAGTTAAGTATGTGATTGCTTTGTCAAATACTGAAATTTGGGGGTTGGGTATGCGATTGCTTGGTCGAACATGCAATTGTTTGGGTTGGGTATGCGATTACTAGTTTGGGTATGGAAATTTTGGGTTGAGGGTGCGATTGATGGGTCGGATATGCTATTTTGAGGTTGGGTATGCGATTGTTGGGTTGGGTATGCAATTTATGGAGGTGGGCATGCGATTGTTGGATCGGGTACGCAATCGTTTCGTCAGGACTTGGATTGATATCTCTCGACTAAGGGATTGCTGGGCAGCCATGGGATTGATAAATAAGCCGTGGGATTGGAGGCTCAACTAAAAGCCTAGAAACTAAAAATCTTGAAGGATTTTGGAATTTTAAGTTAGAACTTTGATCTGAGACGGGAATGAGTTTAAAACTGGATTACTCCTAAGAACGCGCTGATGCGTCGTTAGTCACATAATCTATTTGACGCGCATTGCAGGCTCGAGTGTCCAATTTGATTGCATTGACCCACGTCTACTAGATTCTGACAAAATCGTCATTGTGCGACGCGTGAAACGCGTATCAACCGTGTACCAAATTCCCTGATGGAAGCATAGTAGCAATATAATATTTTTTTCAAATGTCTAGCAGTTCTTTGCGGCAAATTTTATGATTGACTAACTTTTGCTTCGAGTACTTTAATTTTTGTATGGTGAAAGGGGTTTGCGTTTGAGCATCGTCAGTTCATCAGTGATGCTCTCTATTCGCTTGACTCTGTCAAATTTAGTATCTCAGAATTCACTGCTTGTTAAAGTAATTAAAAAAGTGGGAAAATCAAGTAACAATCGAACAAAGAATTATTAAACCTGTTGGTTTTACATCGAAGCTTTCACGCTGTAGTATAGATGGGGAACTTGGCTAGCTGAGATTAATGTGGCCAGTTAGGTGAAGGCTTAACTATCTAACGTCGGCATTTTTGAACTCAAATTGCCATCATCACAATCACCATCACTAGACTGTTCTTCGATGCCAAAATTAGAAACTGCCAGTCGACAGTGCACTTCAAAGAACACATTAGGGAACCAATTTAGCCATAAAGACAATGTATTATGGGTACTTTCTAAAGAGGACCGTATGGCTTTCTGGAACGTTACAGGGTTAATTTGAAGAAGCGGTCGTGAAGGCGTCAATCTCATAACACGAGCGTCGTGTGACGTCGGACGAGGAGGTGTGATGTGCGTAGTGGCGCTCTCTTGCGTGTCTCGAGATTGCGCAGCGCGGCTTAGGACAGTGGTTCTTGACCTGGATTCGATCGAACCCCTAATACTGTATATAGTTATATGCATATGTTTTGAATTTGAAGAAAAAAAAAACACATTTTATATATCCAACTACGAAGGGTTCGATGAATACATGTATGGAACTTGTGGAGTTCAGTACCTCCAGCAAAGTGAAGAACCACTGGCTTAGGGCAAGGTGTAAAGTTACGGTATTGTTATTTCTGGGGCATTACAGTACAGGGAACGACCTGCGGGCTGTGTGTTATAGCGCTGAGTTAAATCAGAATTCTTATGGTGAGTATTATAGGGGACGACCTGGGTCTGTGTGTTATACCGCAAATTAAATCGGATGTCTTATTTTAATGTAGGAGACAATCGGGGGGCTGTGTGTTATAGTGTAAAGTTATTGTACAATTTGAGGGTTATAGAGAACATTCTAGGGCTGGTATTTTCGAAAATTTAGGTGGTGTACGAGTACAGCGTCAAATTTCAAGTAAACTTAGTTGCGTTATGTACTCTAGCAGCAAGAATTCGACGCTGTTCGTTGTATCGCTATGACGACCTAAATTAGTTGAAAGTCTGGCGGAATGTTGGTAAGAGTGGTTGGTTTGCCTCATTGTTTCCTATGACCCAAGGGGAAAGAAAAATGTAACCTTCTCTCGTCCTGTGTGATGTCTTTTTCATCGCGTGTTAACTTGCTAGTTCGCTGTTCTATTAGCTATGAAATTGTTACTATTCAAATTTTTTTTATTCGTCTGAATTGCCTTTTCATCGCTGAGAGCAAGTAAGCCAGCAAGTGCTGTTTCTGTTCGTCTCATTATTGTTAGCTCATGAGCTGTTTCTCGATTCCTCTCTTGAAATTTTTGTATTTTCTGTTCCAAGAGTACACAATGTTTCTCTATGTGGAGGGATTTGTGTTATTTTCTGCTTTGGAATCTTGCTGTCTTCCCAGCTTTGTTTTGCTTCTCACCCACGTGTTGTTAGCTCTCGTGCGTGAGTTATCTCACATTTGTGACTTTGTTGGCAGGTAAGTCTAATCCTTTGCTTGGTAGGTTTACCGTGTAGCCATGTACTGAAACTTCCCAGCGTGAAGTTGTAGGTAGTGTGAGAATTTCGAAGCAGGTTGCCATTTACTGGTGATGTCGCTCGTCTATCTTTCTGTGCACATTTGAACTTGCCGCAACACCGAAAGTTTATTGCAATAACTTTTCGCGTATTTAATTTTCTGCCACTAACCTTGTTGCTTTGATGCACTGGATTTTAATTGAAAGCACTGCCGGGTTTTGGTGAGCAATAGCACCTCCGAACTGTTAACTGTTGCCTTTTCTGGGACTGGGCTTATGAAACGTTGGCACACTCGAGTATGGCACATATGACGAAAATATTCTCATTTTTCAAAACTAAGGCACGTATGCCGGTGTCTGCAGACGTTGCGAGGTCTAATATTGCCTTTGATGGAAGAAATCGTGCCATGTTTTGTAGAGTGGATGAGAGTGCTGCATTAGGCAGTTCATGTATTGTTTCTTAATGAGGTGACTTGAATACATTCAATGGAGGAGTCGAAGGAGTTTCTTTGAGCTCTCCTTTCGATTTGCGTTTTGCCTCGGGGTTCTGAGTGCCTCCCATTTGCAGTGCGCTGTTGGTGTTTAAAACCATACCTGTCTATTTACAATACCCCCGTGGTGAATTACAAAGATTTATACTAATCTGAATCGATATCTTCAAATTTATGGGAGAGAATGGTGAATGTGTCATCAGGCATGTATTTTCTCGCATTCCTGAGAAACCTCATAACCTGCTACATTAGTGCCATTTTTTTGGAACACCTAGAATTACAATTAAGATAGCAATATCGTTCAGTGCTTGTATCCTACCTTTTCTTGGGGGTTTGGTAGACGTATCGTGTAACCAACCGACGTGTAAAGTATTCCTTACTTGAGATGCAGTTTGTTCGCGTATTAAATTTTTTAGATGCTTTCTCTCACTTCACACATAGCGAGTGATTATTGCAGTTGTGAAAGGAATGCGCCTCCATCGCATATGATTGGAAAATAAAATTTCAAACCTTTGTAAGACGCATTTTTTGCTTGATAAGTTTTATGAACGGAACCCGTCTACTGCCAAAACCATAGCCCTCGTGATTCTAAGTTTTTATAATTTACGAGTACGTAATTACCCTGCATGAGCCCTGCATCTCACACAAGTTACGTATGTGCTTAAGTGTCTTCTAATCCAGAATTTAAACGTTGTTTGTGAATTGAATTGCAGTTCTATTTTTATCGTTATATTTAGCGACTCTTCTTGGTTTCTCAAGGCTTTACTAACTTCGACCTTACAAGAGTCCAAAGGAAGACGTAGCCTTGAGTGTGTAGAAATTTACTCCGAATATCGCAGTAGCTTAAAGTACGCGTAGCTTCTGCTGCGCATGATGCTGGTGAAGCCCATTGCTCTGTCACAAACTAGACTTTACAATGCTGTGAAAACTTCATTTTTTTCATGCACTCCGGACGACGAAAGTTGTGACAGATGTGTGAAAATCTGTGCCAAAATTCTGTTGTTGCCAGTTGTGTTTTCAATCGTAAGGAAGGCATTTCTAATTTGAGAAAGCGACCTGCGTTGTGTGCCGTGGCCGGGACTGTTGGAAGTAAACTGCTTCAGAATGCGTGGTACATTACCCTGGCCTGAGTTGTTTGGAAATGACTTCAACGGCTACACCAAAATTTGGAGCACCGCGGAAGAAATTTCAGAAGAATCGTGTTCTGCTGCCTTCATCCGTGTACGTGCCTGATCTCCGCACTCAATACTACTTTACTACACATGTTTTGGGGGGATGGTTTGGAACAATTGGTTGCTTTATTATGACTCGGTGACTTATTGAGATTCTTGATGCTACTCTGTCTCTTTGGTTTTTCTGAAAAGAGCGTCCGTGTATATTGTACAAAACTTTGAGGACTCTACTACGGATTTGCAGGCTTGGGATAAGAGCACCAACACGTTTGTATGATAAAGATCCGCTTGCCATTGCCTGCTGCATAACCATAACAACACGGGGCTGCTGCTGCTGCCGCCGCTGCTGCTGCTCCGGCTGTGCCTGTTCACACACAAACACACGAAATACTCTTCTGGATAATCATCTTACGAGCACATCATTCTCATCATCCTCGTCCTCTTCCTTCTCTAATATGTGCCTGCTGCTGCTCCTGTCCTACTTAATTGCTTTCCATGGAGTATATATCCTACAGCTCTCATTTAATAGCTAATGCTTGTAATAAGTCAAGTGCAAAGCTTCTTAACATCTAAAAAGTCCAGGTACAAAATGTTTGGTCAAATGTGCCCCCCTTGAGGCAAGAACAACCATCTTGCAGTCAGTCATTTTGAGTAAATTCCGTATGATTTTATGACCAAGTCAATGTAAGTTTGAGAGTTTATTTGAAGTTATTTATATGGAGAGGAGCCTCAATGATTGAATGCGATGTAAGGAGGTGCTAAGGGCTGGTGCTATTTGTCACAGGAGGCGCTGATTGGACTCTGCCACTGACACCGTGGTGGGCCAGTGTTTTGCCTGTACTTGCTAGACATCACCAGGAGCAGCAGCAGCAGCAACAACAACAACAACAACAACAGCAACAACAACAACACTCAACACTCCGCAATGCTCGAGCTGGTTTTTTGCAGCCTCCACCGCCGCCCACAACTCCCCCTAAACCCATTCTTTCAAACTTGCCCACGATGCTCAATAGCGATCGTTTATGGCCGAGCACCGGCCGCGAGAACTCCCACTCGTCAACTTCTGGAGGTAGTCAGTGGCCACTGAGCTCCGGTCGAGGTGCACGGATGACCAACACCCCTCCAGTGTCCCTGGCGGGTCTGGACCAAGTGTCTCTTGTCACAGCCCTGGGCAAGGAGGTGTCACCGCAGATGGTGCAAGCCTTGCAGGCCGTCGCCACCAAGAGAGAGAGTTTTTCCTCTGCAGCCAAGCTCCACTGTGTGTCCGTCACGACGCTCTGGCGGTACTTCAAAAAGCTCAATCTACAAGATCCTCAGAAAGCTATTGCTATTCCAACAACCACTACAACTCCTCCTTCTTTTTTACCCTGACCTTTAGTATGTTCTCACTTTTCTAATTGAACGCCTTATCAAGAAAAGCTACCAATGGTATGTGTTCCGTAAATTAGTCTTCTACTAATCTTAATAGCTTCCGCAGTCTCTGAAGATACCCTGATTTGATTTAGTGTAGTGCTAGTAGGTTGACTTTGGACGCCAATTGTGACGTTTGTTGTTAGATTACTGTGGTCGAAGACCGTCTGCACATTATCAAAGTTTTACTCTCGTGTAAGTAGATAATTTTTGTCACTAAACACAAATTTTTGTTTCATAATGTAGCAGTGAAACCTTAATGAGTCACATATATTTTTGAGGGAAGGTTGCACTGTTCACATTGTATCGAATATTAATTTCATATGCACTAAATTTGTGATAAACTTCTATTGTGATTTACTCGTAATTGGTGGCTAAGTGAATAAGGAAGTTGTTAAAGCAGTAATTTACGTAAGCTATGTCGGGCTGTGATCGGTAGTTCGGACAGTCTAGATGTGTTTCTGTGTCTGTTTGGAAGAGTTAGTTTTGTTTGTGATTGCTCCGGAGTGCAACTACTTCAGTGGGAAATTGATTGTTACACGAAATTTCAGTTTTAGTACAACATGCGTTCGAAATTTTGAAATATGGAGGCGCCGAAAAATTGTTAAATAGGTGAACTCGAAAAAAATTCTAGCGTGTCGGAAAGGTAAGTCTTATACAACCTAGCCATTGAATCTCTTTGGCATTTGAACATTTAAGTTTGACGTTTGAATTTTACGCCAAAATTATTTCCGTCTACGTGGAATTCTGATAGAGAGAAATTATCATGGACAATGATGGGATATATGATTAACATAGCTTCTGATTCGATGTCTATCTGATTTAATGGATTTTAATCATCTTTCTTAATTTTTAGAGTGACCATCTTTGTTGAGTTACCAGTAGCTCGCTACTTGAGCGAAGCGTTTTGTAGTGAGGAATGCGTTCCAGTCATGGAGAAAAATATTAGCGGTTCTCTTTGATGAGTTGGGCATATTAATCGGTCAGGAGCTGGTTTTCCCAACAATTTACGTCATCGCAATGGTTCAGTTAGCGGCGTAAGTTCTTCTAAGTAAACTCGGCTATGCTACGTGCGATATGACCATTTTCAAACATAACTTGACAGAGTTCCTCTTGGGGAACCAAATCTACTTGGTAGAACTTACGTTGCTTACTGTGCTTTTACGATGACTACAATTGCACAAGAATAGAGTCCGGAAACTCTCCTGCCCGACTACCAGCTAGCGATGTAGTGCAGCGTCCAGAATCTGTTGTTCCCTGCTCAAGGCTGTCAGGTGGTGCTGTGTTCACGTCTGACGTCCTTCTTTTCTAGGTTTGCCAGATACCAATGACACTTGCGTGTACAGATAGAAATGGAGATTTTGTAGTTCTTACATTGCTTTTCACCATCTCTTTGCTTATAATCAAATGACATGGGTGTTTTGTTACCTTATGATTATATCCAAACTTGTTATCTTAAGTCATTCTTTATTTCTATCTTTGCTCATTTGTATGACTTTGGATTTAATTTTTGAGATTGTTGTTAAAGACGAACTATTTTTACTTGCTCATTTTAACTTACAGTTACTTTACAGTTCGAAACCAAATTGGCCTAGCTGCCATCTCGATAGGTTTTGGCAGAATTGTTCTTTCGGTAGCTTGGTGATGCAGTTCAAACCTTACTCCTTAGAAGATTCTGCAAGTACGAGTCACATATGGTTCGAGATTACCTTTATTTATTGTAGTTAGTTTGAAGAGATTATTAGTTTTTGTTGTAGTTGAAATATTGTTATACCTATTGTAATTATTTGCAACACTTACTTGTATTGAGTTTTATGGTGCTACATCTCTCAAGTCAGCTTTTAACTAATGCTCAAACTCCATAAGTCTACTCAAGACAGTGTAGGGTAGAACGATTCGGGTGCTAAACAAAACCATTTAGTTTTTAATCTTACTTTGAGCTTTCTTGGGTTTAAGCACCGCTGAAGCTCAAACTTAAGTTCTCGAGTGGGGATTGAGTTCCTCGTTCGAGTTTAGCATTTAACTAATGCTGCGCTTGCTTTTTAAAGCCTTTATCAACAAAATGCTTGCCTCTCATGCTTCTTTGCGCTAATTAGTGACGTAAGCAATTACTAGAGGGGCTTTCACTGTAATGTCCTCGGCGTTTTTCCACTCAATTGGGTGAGTTGTTCTTCCGTTGAAACTGGGTCTAATTTTTTTATGGGGTCAGCGCTTTAGTTTCATTGGGCGTAGATCCTGTGATTTGAAGTAAGTCTTGCCAGGTATCCAGTTCTTTTGAAACGGAATTGTTTTTTTCTGACACCTCTTGTCATATAAAAACATGGGACCAATAACCAATTTTCACTTCACGTTATGAGAAACCAACGTCTCTCTTTACGTAGAGCGACAAAGGAGGCTCTAAATTTCACCGTGCTGATATAAGTATTTTCTGAATCAACTCTTATTTCAGAAAAGCGAGGTTAATGATATTACCTTTGAATTTCGCTATTTTATTAGATGTATGGTACACAATGGTCGCGTTACTAGCATTTTTGTTGGTCTATGTGAGTCGCGGTCGCATTTTGTGTACTTGCTCGTGCTCGGATACTCTTTCTCTGATCTCCCGCTTGTGCTGGAACAAAATTTCACTTAACTCTTTCTCCCCTCAGGGGGATACAACTATTGTATCTATGGGAATTAGCGCTCCCAGGGGGACTATGTGAGGGCCCGAGCTAAGGGTTAGGTAGGCTTCCTTTTTGTTGAAATAACATAGGTTTTTGTTCTGTTACGGACCATCTTTTTTCGGTTCACTGTTGTCCTATTTTTTCAACACCTACTACTTTCTTCTTCAACTTTGATCTTGTTTCATAAACTTCTTTCTCATCTTACTGTTTCTATGCCCTTTCTGCATAGATTCCACGTTCCCTAAACTCCATACTAAATGGTGCCTTCCTCCTTCTTCTCTTTGGATCGCCTTTGTAGCGGATAGGGAGGCTTAAACTAACTAATAAACTAAACTAAAACTTAACTCTTTCTTCTCCAACATTCCTAGTTCTAAATGAGGTTAGATAATTTTGTATCCCTGTCAGCAAACGTTGAAAATAGGTGCTGACAATAATTTGTCGTTAACCTTGATAAATCAAACAACGAATTCTCCCATAAATTTTTCGAGCCTATTATTGCTTCAAGAGCTGGATGAAGGTACAACACATCGGATGTCTAACTTTTAAAAAATCTCAGGGATCATGGCTTCTTCCAACCATGTCTGTTGGATCACTGCGGAGTTAGCTATGTTGTTTCGAAGTCAAAGAGGTCCTGTCCAGTGTTGGGTGAAACGTGCGAGACTTCAATATACTGTAGGGGCTTAGGCTCATACAGGATCCCTTTCTCTGAAGACTCAGGAGACAGCGGCTAAGGTTTGTCCATCATTCGCGAGTTTAGTTTTCGAGCTCAGGAAGCCTTGCATTTTCCCGCTTTTCATTTATTTATGCTGTAAAGAGATATCGATGTTTTGGTGACTTGCGCAATAGTCAATGGTAATGTTCCCATGCGTTTGTGTTGCTGGATGTGTTCATGAGCTTAGAGGGCTGTGCATTCTGGGGTACTACATAGTATTATCGTAGTGTGGTGTGGAGCGAGAGCGTTACTCATGAATTGTGTTTATCGCCCCTGTCAAATGAGTGGTTGGAATTGAAAATGATTGAAATGATGTTCTGTTCGGTCACGGAGTTGCAAAAGATCTTAGATACGGAGGTATCCCTTGGCATTTTTGTTACCATGTTGCTTTCACGAAGTCTTGGACAGATCTAGCGTAGTAGTGTGTTACCAGTAGCAACATTTTGTAATGAGGAAAATTTAAACTTTGTTTATTAATTTTTAAATGATTTATAAATCTCTGGTTGTAGTTGGAGTTAGATGTCAATTTTTTCTTACGTTTTGAAAAGCTTTTATTGTTTCATTAAACTCAAGAGTTTGGGAACTAGTCATTCATGCGTCCTTTGGCGATTCATTTCAGACTTGCGCGCTGTAAACGAATATCATAGCGGGCTACTTTTGTTCCCTACCAGCATTCTACTTCATTACTTTGGATGGCATTTGGCGCTAATTTTCAGTTTCATAGTTAGGTTGTCTTTACTTTTTTCCTCTATTAGTCTCTTACTTTTTATGAGAGTGGCTGGCGAATCACATGATTTTTTGGAATGCTCGTCATGTTTGTTCTAATCCCTCATTTTAGTACGGCCCTCTTGCCGACGTGGAAATGCTTGTGCTTCCACCTAGCGGTCGTTATTTTTTGAAGCTATCTCGTGGGTTTGGCACTGAGCATTGCCAGCCTGAGGCGTCAGAAGCCCACGTATCTATCGCCAACCTGGGCTTTCGCGTTCCGAGTTAGCAAGGGCGTTTTTGTAGCAAACGGTTTACTTGTAATTTGGATCTCTTGCGGATTGTCCTTTTGCCGTGCTGCTGCCTCGTTTCCAAGCGCAGCTTTCTTCTTCATTCTTTTCCAACAAAGCTACCAGTGTTCTACAATAGCGTTTTGAAATAATTTTGTAGCATTTGCAGAGCAATGAACGAAAGTTTTCAATGATAATTATTTTTGATAATTTACAATTTGTTTACTTAAAGTTTGGTGAATTAGTACGGAATGCTTCCAGATAACGTATTTCATCACTCATGAGAAATTAGACTTACATTTTTGAATCACTGATCCGTTTTGCGGAGGTTCGCCTGAAAAGCGTAAATTTTCAAATTAGCCTGAACTGTGCCGGACCACATGGTTGGGGAAGGGACGCAAAAGGGACAAGGGTCGGTTATAGTTACCTGTGTCGGAAACGTGAAAGCGGCTTAAAGGGAGACATGTTTGACGTTTTTGGAAAATGACATGATTTTGGAAAATGACCAATTCGTGCTGAAAATTCCCTACTTGATGTTATTGGGGTGCACGGTGGGGTCAAAATGACACCAACTGAATTTTAAACTCAAATAACTCGAGGTTTTTGAACATGGCTTTGTGACTTTCCCCAAAAACTGAGACCGGTTAACCTCTATGTGCTTTGTTACTGGAAAAAATAGGTTGGGGTCAAATTGATCCCGCGGTTTAAGTTTGTTTGAAATAATGTCGTGCATCGATGGGTTAACTAGTACTTCCAGTTTTTTTTCTTGCGACTACGAAGGACGACTGGTAAATTGCTCTCCCATGTAGCTGTGGTAGGTTCTTATACTTTTAAAATACGGTGCTCCTTGTATTCTATGCTATCCGATTGAATAATATCTCGTTAATAAGCGATTCATGTGTTGAATCATTGAGCGTCTGTTGGAACGGACGATCGACACGAATATGTTACCTGTGTCCTCGTACAAACTGAAGTAATCCACGTGTGACCTGCTAACTTGAACGAGCTTGTTTCTTTGCGCTCGTTATTTCGAGTGGGTCATTGTTTGTCGCTGGAATCTCGTCTTCATAAAAATGACTTCTGTAGCAGGTTAATTTTACTTAGAGTTTTTTTGATCTAGTTGTAAATTTTGTGCACCTCTAAAACTGCATTTCACAGCCTCTCAAAAAAGAATAAACTTTTGTCTTCTCGAATACTTTCGTAGCTTAGCAGATGTTCTTATTTGCGTTAAGGCTTATCAGTATTGGATGTTGCCGAACCTCGCTTTTTTATAATTTATCACACGCAAGCATTTTTTTTAATGAATTTTCATTTATTTTCTGTTGAGAAAAGCGAAACAAATTAGTCACAAAAATTGTTTACGGTTATAGGGTCCTTTTTTTGTTTTTTTAAATTAGCTCTTTGTAGAGTTCTCTTAAAACACTACGACACAACCTGCAGTAGCAGCCGTGGGGTAGAATCTTCTAAGTTGATATCGTTTTCCTTGCACAACTGGCAGGGTAAGTTCATCTGTCGACTATTTGCTGTATTTCCCGCTCGAATCCTTTACGTAAACAGTTTTTCAAAGAAACCTCTTTGATTTCGGCTAGAAAAAACAGCACTTGGCGTAATCCATTGCGATTGTATAGAACGTTCGCTATCGGCGGCACTGGTAGAATAATGTGAATTATTTGGAAATCAAACCTTGTTGTTTAGCTTGTGCTGTAACTCGGAAGCCATGTACGCGGGCTTCGAACGTTGACACGTTAATGTGGTATTTCGTGACGCTGTGATGTCACCAATTCCGATGTCTATTTTACCAGGAGAGGAAATAAGGGAAGCTTAGCATGTAACTTAGTTTCAAAATTGTTACCTGACTGCCGTCATTAAGTTTAAATTTAGCTTTGTACAGTGGAACTACTTTAGCTTTCGCGAGTTTTTAGTTTTGTTAGGCTTGATTCAGTTTTCTTGAACTGGAGCCATAATTGGTAAAAGACAATAGAGTTTAAGTTTGGTTGCACTCGACAGGGCTCGTTCTTCAATAGTGGCGTAGTGTAGTTTGCTTCACACATGAATCTTGGTCTTGTTGGGCTTACCATGCATTGTTCTTGTATTATTAGATGTGTTGAATTTGATATTTTGAAATGACAATTTTGTAATACTCTCTAAAGCTTATTAGATAGCATCCAAAGGCTAGTGTAAAATTTACCGTAATAATATTACTCATAGTGTTAGCTTGATTGGCTGTTCTGTTATCAAATCCAAAGGTTAGTGTTGTTAATTGGTTGTTGAAATTGGCTTGTTGATTGTGTTGAATATTATTTACAGTCTCGGTGGTGAGCGAAGCTCCGCTCCTGAGGTTTTCATCTGTGTCAAACTTTTTTGCGGGAGCATCTATGATTTTAGTCGCCCAAATATAACCTCAGCACTAGGCCGCTTAAATCGTAGATGCCCAGGCGGAAACGTGACTCTGAGATAATTCGTAATTTTTCGCCTCTAAATAAAAAGTTCATGTGAGGGACATTGTTTTGCTCGCTATACGTTTTACTACGTAATTTTACCCGAGTTTTTGTTAATGCTGTTCGTTTTGCAAATTATAGAGTAAAATAGGGTCCTGGAATACGGTTCTTGTAGGCGATGCTGTTTGCAGTTTCTCAAAGTGAGTGAACTTGATTTCGAGCTCTGTGCGGAAGTTTATTTACAAAAAGAACGGGTGAGTGAACTTGATTTTGAGCTCGTCATCGGAAATTTAATTGTTAAACGAACATCATCTTTTGGTCTTATTTTGGTGCTGAGCCTCATATGGAAGTTTAATTGCTGAAGGAAAAAAAGGGTAAACTCGATTTTGTGCTCGACATCAGAAATTTAATTGCAAAAAACATCATCTTATGGTCGTATTTTGGTGCTAGGCTTCAGATGGAAGTTTAATTGAAAAAAAAGGTGAGCTCGATTTTGAGCTCATTTGAAATTTTAATTGTAAAAAAATCATCTTACGGACGTATTTCAGTGCTCAGTAGTTCGTCCTTTACTGAAGTCGAGGGATGCGAAGAGCTTCGTTGTGTGGCGTCCATGTGGAGTCCAGCTGAGGCGGTTGTGATCTCCGATATTTTTTGCTCTGCTCTCAGTTCAATCCTAACTTATACGCCTAGTTTTGAAATGTTCGCCGAGTTCAAGTTTTTGCTGCTCTTGGAAATTCTTTATCCCACTGTGAAATTGTTTGATAGGTTACGGGTCACCTGCTGTCCTCAACGTTCATAACTTGTCAAGAAAGTGAGCATTTAATTTTCTAACGTTCAAACTCTTATTCGAGGCAGGTAATTTTTTTCTGGTTTAATTGCTGGAGTTAAACTGTTTCTT
Organism: Platorchestia sp. MABIK; assembly: GCA_014220935.1. Classification (NCBI taxonomy): domain Eukaryota; kingdom Metazoa; phylum Arthropoda; class Malacostraca; order Amphipoda; family Talitridae; genus Platorchestia; species Platorchestia sp. MABIK. Next base: position 60,956 of record JACJUY010000809.1, read on the forward strand.
TATTTTTTGTGGGACCCTTCACCTTAGTGTTTATTTACACTATTTATCTTCTTTTGGATGCGACTGTGCTGTTATAGATGTGTCTTCCGCAATAGTCCTTATTGTTTCGCTAACAAAATTCATTTTTTCCGACCCATGAAGCTGAAAATCCGAGAACATCAGTTTTCTTCCATTTTTATTGCTAGCTGAAGTTCATTTATTTTACTTTCATTGCTTTTAATGTCCGTGTAAATATCATACGGATTTTCAATATGCATGATGGATGACGAGCCTAGGTTCATTCATTGACTTTTCAATTTTGTGCAGCAAATAAGTAATGATCGTACGCGTCCCGTGTTATTCAGTCAATGAAATATCGCTCCTCGTTCAGAACTGCGTTTGTTTAATCTAAGGGTATTTTTTTATTTGTTGCGTAATGTATATAAATACCAGGAAATCTATAAATATGCAGTACAATTCAATTGAAGGTAAAACTGTTTTTTTTTTCTGGTTAATGAAATTTATCGATCTTCGTGTCTTGAATTTTGAAGATTAGAATTTACGACTCATAAACGACTTCATTGAATCACTATTTGAATAATACAGGGAGAAATGTCTTGATTAGATCATGTCGTAACCTCTCTAGTTACTTGTATCCCCAGAAGCGCTCTGGAGGTAACTGACCATCACTGTTGATAAGAGACTTTCGTCGGGAACATGAAGGAATACTGGATTTTCTGGGGGTATTATTTTTAAATATGTTTTTTAGAATCTTGGGTATTTTTGCGGGAGGCCTTAGCTGCTCGTCATGGCGTCATTGTTAAGCTGATCGGCTAAGGGTTGTTTTAGAAAGCGGCAAGTTTTCAGCAATAAAAAACTGCGAGAAACCATCATTCCAGAGTGCTTTTTATTTAGATTTGTTTGCGTACTGTCAGCATTTATTGAAGTGTTGGCTCGTGGGAGCATTGTGCTCATACGAACTGCTTCGAATTCGACGGGCTTCTTTAGGGGGCATAGAATGGAATTGGTTCTCCTTCAAAGCGAGTTACATTCCCGACCTCTCAAGACGAAGTGTGGCGATGTTGAAATACATCGGCTTTCTGATCTTCATTCGTTTTTCTCTTGTAACATAGTTATGTTGCACTTCAAACAAATCCAGCAAAACTCGTAGCATCAATCGCTCATTGTTGTAGGTTTACTACAATAATGTGTGAAAACTCCGATTACTACTTCATGCGCATTACACTTCATATTTTTTAACTTCAATAGAAAGGTGAAGTTCAGGCAAATTAATTCGAAAGAGAAATGATGGAGTCTTTACTCGCTACAACTTCTAGAGTCACAGTTTTTGATATTTTGTTGGAGTCGGGTTCAGGAACTCTGGTCAGAGTTTAGGTCGTCTGCTTCGCCTCGTTTAGACGGCTGTGTCTTACTTTGGTGTGCTACCTCTAATACAATGCCCTCGTTGCGGAGGGTACAGCAGGGACAGTCTACCTGATTTTGTTTTTGCGTTGCCATTGTTATAGTTTTTACAGCGATGGAAATTAAGATGGAATTCATCCAGGCTTGCAAAGACGAGGCAATCGATTCCTGCCACAACTTTCAGACGGGATAACTTCGCGTTTAAATGCTTGCATTCCGTGCGCGTTAAGACGGGGTTTTATTTTGCTCACTTTAACTAGAAAGAACATGGACATGTTTTATCCTTATAGGATCAGTTTAGATCGACAAATAGATCAAATTCTCGTCCGTTCATCGACTGCATGATGTTTAAGCTGTATTTCCAGAGATAGTTTGAGGACTAGATACAATTAGCTTATAATTTCTGTGAAATATTTCAAGTTCTTGAATCGCTTTCAACTAATTTTGAAATCCTACTTATAGCCAAACTCAGAGAGTAGCTGAAGTCTAAGTTTTGTCTTCGAAATGATGGGTTTTGAGTGGAAAAGCTTTTCAAAGGACTTCCGTATAGTTGTAATATAGGGATGTGTTGATGATCATGTAGGGACATCTATTACTTCATCAGATTGATGTGTGTTACTCGGAGGGTGGTTTCGCGTTATGAAATGTTGAAATTAGTGTTCACGCTGTTGAGATATTACATCGATTGTCTTCCTTTCGAATAAGTAGGAAAGACCTTCTTCATTGGCATTGTTATTAATGTTTAGTTATTGTAAAGATAAGGTTGTTATTGTACTCTGCGTTCTCATATTATTTTATGTTTTGCTTACGAATGCTGGTTGCGTTTTTCACTTGCACGTTTCTATGTTCAGACATTGCCCTGCTTCCCATTCTATGACGCAGAATTGTCGCTCACTCACCACTGTAATTCCTGCTTTTTTATGGTGCATAATAAACTTTGGCAAGACATTGGCATCCAGTGTATCTTTTTATTCCCTCACGAAGAGTTGGTTCACGAAGAGTAGGTTCACGAAGAGTAGGTTCACGAAGAGTAGGTTCACGAAGAGTAGGTTCACGAAGAGTTGGTTCACGAAGAGTAGGTTCACGAAGAGTTGGTTCACGAAGAGTTGGTTCACGAAGAGTTGGTTCACGAAGAGTTGGTTCACGAAGAGTTGGTTCACGAAGAGGCACCTATTCTTCGTTGCCGCTATGATGCAGATGTAAAAGATATCGTTAGATGTCTAAGACGAGCAGTGTTGATCGTAGACGAATATTAGCTTTCGGTAAACTTGAGTAACTTTTACGTAGGGAGGTCTGAAATTCTCACGTAAGCAGAGCTGCTTTCGTCTGGCTCCTACAGAAAATACCTCTCCGCAAAAGACCTTGAGAGTTAGTTTTGGTTGGCGCAGGAGTTTCTTTCTTCAAGGCATCAAGAAAGTATTATCGTGGAAAATTAATACAATTGAATTCGACGTTATGTTTTATAAACTATGCTAGTTGAGAAATGATGTGAAATCGTTTATTGATGATCACGAATTGTCATTTCGAAATTCTTGGGTCGAGTTTTGTGTTCGGCGTAAATTATGTTTGTGGGGTCATTTTGTAATCCTTGGTAGACGCTTCGATGTCAACCCAAAACGGATTTCTTTTTTTGATGTTTTCATGACTATTTAATTGAGAAGCTAAGTTTAATCGTTATTTAATAGAGTGGTTGCTAACGCTCTGTCATTTTTGAGTGGGGTGAAAGAGTGAGGGACTTCTTTACTTTTAATTTCAGAATTATAATTTTCAAATACCGTTTCTCGATTTGAACCAATTTAGTGGAGTTCTTTGACTACACCCACTTGAAACCGAGCTTCTGTTTCGACGTTCCGTTCCTTCATTCAGCGTTTGAACACCCTTGTTGCGACTGTCTTTGTTGAAATGGTGACTTAAGATCTTAACACAGTTAATCTACAAATATCCGCGAAATTATATCTACATATCCCAATTGTTTTTGCATAGGAATTAAATATCGCATTTCGGTGTTCTATGTAGTACAAATACTCGGGGTCTAAAAAGAATCTCTGATATTTTGAATTGTGTTTTCTTACAAATATTACCTCGACAACTTAATTGGACATCAATTTGAATTTAAGAAAAGATTTCATCATGAGTTTCATCGTAAATGAAGTGCACAGCTAGAGTTTTCTGAATACGACTGTTAATGATGTTAGATCGAATGTATTCCGTTAATACGGTAACTTTGTTTTCGTTTCTCTCTGGGCCAATATACCAACCTCGGAACGCAGTTCTTGTACCGAGGGTGCGAATTGTTCCTTGCTGAAGTATAGGATGTCATGTCTGACCAGTTAACAAATGATCGCCTGAAAATGCAACCAAAATAGATTAGTGTAGGACATTAGGTATCAATTTCCCAAAATTACACGAATATTGAGAAATGGAATAGGCGTCTTTATCGCGCTTGTTTTAACAATAGTTTTATGGGTATGGTTTGGAACTAAATAATTTTAATTGACGACGTATCTCGTTGAAGCATCGTCAAGAAGAGATGTGCAGCAACGGAGGTCTGTTGACTGACGGTAATATGAAGTGGAATCTATGAAGATCACCGGCGGAACGTTAAGCCATGGAGTGTTTTCTTGACAGCCGTTTTTGAATGGTCACTTCTCCCACGAGTGCCCATGCTTCATCGTCTTACGAGAGTCGATAGATATTCTATTGTGTTGTAGTTGCTGGCAGCGTGCGCTGTCCGTAGGTATTTTCTCTCAATTCTGCAAGAATGTTCACAAAGATGTGTTCTCCCGTTTTTTCGCTGTTTTTACCGAAGCGCGAAACAGGGTTTCACGCTTTTACACTACCAATAATGTTTTGAATAAAAGCGAACGTTGTAAGTCTGATCGCATCTAGATAAGTGCGAAGAGTTGACGGCAGCTTCGACTCTGATTTTTAAACGTTTCTCGTAAGTTTAACTGTGCTTTTGAATGATAAGTTCGCTATACTATGTTAAGGTACATTTCAGGGAAATTAATTCTGCTGTTTTAACTGTTTCCCCTGCACAAAGAAGAGACAAAAGACTCAATTGTAAAGCATTGTGAAGGATTGTTTGACGCGGCCTGACCAGTGGATGCGATGCATGATTCTTATACTTGCCTGTACTGCTTCGTAGAACTTCCTGTAGTCTAGTGCTCTAGTGCGCTTATTCCTGTTACAGTATTTTTGCTTGTACCCATTTGTTTCTATTTTGTTTATTCGCGTCGCTACTTACTTATAAGTTAATGTACAAGGCTACAAGTCTGCTAAGGAAATTTATTGCGCTTATTTGCGGCATGGTTATTTTGACTTGTATTTCCTCAAGGAAGTGCAATTGTAGTGTTGATGGGAGTTACCGTTCTCAGGGGCAAATGTGAGGTCCTGAGCTGAAGATTAGGTAGGCTTTCCTTTCGTTAAAATAGGTTTCCGTTTTGTTACGGCCCATGTTTTCTGGGTTCACTCTTCTCTTTTCAGCCTCTGTTACTACTTTCTTCTTCAACTTTAATTTTGGTTCATAAACTTCTTTCAATCTTGCTGTTTTTATGTGTATGGTGTAAGGACACCTTTTGTGCATAGATTCGCCGTTCCTTCAGTTCCGTTTTTAATGGTGCCTTCTTTTTTTTTGGATCGCCCTCCTTTGTTGTGGTTAGGGAAGCTTTTAAATTTACTTCATCTTATCTGATTACTCGAGTTCCTCTCCTGTGATCGAAATTCCTTCACATGTTTGTTTTATGCCGTTGATTTTAAAACATTTGATGCAGTTGCATTACCTCTTAGTATGGAGATAAATTGAGTTCTATTCCGTGGTAAGCCATTTTGCGATGAAAGATGTCATTTCATTCACACTAGTTTATCATGACTCGAATGTACAACTTGACTTTTTCCATTCCTGTCGAGAAAGAGCACGCTACGAGTTTTGGGATTCCGAATCCTATTTTTTGGACTGTTTTAATGGAATTTAAAATGACGTAGCTGTCGTTCTGCTATTCAAGCATTACTGTAACACGAGGGCAAGCAAAGTCAAACCGAAATTGGTTCTGGAGATCAATCAATTCCTGATAATTCATTAATGAACGCTGATTACGGTGCGATGTACTTTGAAAGGAATAGTGTGTGGAGGCAAGCAGGGATATTGGAGATGATTCATTTTCTGATATTCATTAATGAACGCTTGCTACGATGCGATGTGCCTACCTTAAAACGACTAGTGTGTAGAGTCAAGCAGGGATGTTGGTGCTCGGGTGAGGAGGCCTCACTTCACTCTTTTCTCACCCTCACAGGCGGAGTGGAGGAGTGCAGGCCCATCACCCTGGCACCAGCATCCCCCTTCATCTCCACTTGTCACTCCACCCCTACCACTTCATCCACCTCGACTGCAGAGTCTACTTCTACTTCTTCAACAGCTGCTACTATCATCACCCCATCTTCAGCTGTATGCAGTGTCGCTGATCGTCTATATGGGTCTCCCGGCTGTGCCTCTGTAGAACTTCCTGTCTCTCCTGTTCATCATTCTCCTCGTGATGTCATTGCTCACGACCACGCCTCCCCTGTTGTTAGTTACGACCCAAAGCTTTCTAAGCCGGAAAGCCAGAGCTCAGGCAATAAACAGAGTACCGACAGTCAGCAGCTAACCGATGCCAAGACTGTCTCTGATGAGTGCTTGACGGTGTTCGCCGCTTATCTTAAGTCAAATAAAGCGAATTCCGATGCTAACCTTCACGGTCTCACAGATGGTGTCAAAGGGCTGTCTAGTGTCAATGATAGTTTGCTCCTCGAAAAAACTGCTACGGGAAGCCGTGCAGCTGAAAGCAAGGACTTAGCGCTGCCTAACAGTAATAATTATACTAATAACTCCGTTTCACTTGATGAAAAATCGTTTGAGCAAAGCCAAAAAGTTACCTCAGGAAGTCGCACTCCAGTTAGTGTTCTTCCGCCATGCGCTGGGTCTGTTTCTATCACAAAATCTAACAGTACGGCTGTAGTTTCTCCTAAGCCTTCTCAAACCGCTCGTGCAAATACGAATCACGTAATTAACATTACTCCTAAGAAATCAGAGTCAAACACAAGCAGTTTAATTGCGGAAGCTTTAAAAAAGTTGACAAACTCGTCAAATTCTTTAACCATTGTCAATATTTCCACCAATCAAGGTTCTGAAGAGAAGAATTCCAAAGTTTTTAGCCCCAAATTAGAAGTTCGACGACGTCGTGAAGGGCAATCTGTGTATAAGGTTGAAGCTACCGACGTGTCGTTAGACACTAAAGAGTTCAATTTTGATACAGACGAGAGCCCGTGCAAAAGTCCGCGTTCGAGTACGAACACCTTGGATTCCAAGGACTTCTTTGCAACATTGACGAACAGCTGCTCTTCGAAGGTCCCAAACAGTCGTGAGCTGTCCTCAGGGGTCGAGGTAAACCATACTGCTGCCATGATGATGATGCTGAATAACAATAATACCACGGTCACGCCAGCCCCCGTGTACTCATCCTCTGCTGGAACTGGATTTAAGCGACCCAGAGTTCCAGATCCGACGACCCCGAGCGGTGGTCCGTGTTTCCCGCCCCTTGCTTCTCACGATACATCAAACGGATGTCCGTCAACCATGAACACGAACAACTCAAGTGGTCCTCCTCATAACGGACCGCTCAATAACCTATCGTTGCCGTCTCTGTTGGCTCCTCTTGGCCCCCACGCTCCATCGTTCTTGCTATCCCCTCACTCATGGCATCAGCAGTTTCGCTGCATGAGCCCCAACATGCTCATGGCCATCGAAGCTGTTAGGGCAGGGAAAATGGGCTTCACGCAAGCTGGCCGCACTTTTGGCGTCAATGGTAGGACTCTGTGGGTCTATTACAGGCGTCTCGGGTACAAGGTGCACAACACATTCAGGGGGAGGAGATCTAAAGACACCTCTAATGCCAATAGTATTATGACCGGTCTACCTCAGCCTCTCACTTCTCACCCTTTGAATAGCAATAATTTTAATCACAACAGACTACCGCCCAATTTCAATCCTAATTCGTCCATATTCTTCGGTAACGCCAGCAATGGCAACAACAACTTTAGTGCTTTTGGTAATTCTACCCCCAACTTATTATCGCGAGGCATGTCGTCAGGTAATATTAAACTTCCCACTGATACCCAAAACGCTTCATTTCAGTCTTTCCAGTCCAAATTTTTTGACAATTCAACTACTGGAGCCGACGGCGGGAGCAATAATTCTTCTGGAGTTACGGGCGAGTGTGCACCGCAGCACAGTGTCGGAGGGAACTCTGTGAGCTCGTCCATGCCTTCCTGTGGTGTCGGGAGCACGAGTAGCGCTTCTGGATTTGCGCTCAACCATGAGCCAAACAATGACGATGTTAATAGGGAGGTTCCGTCTCCGTCCTCTCTAATAGGACCCATGTTCGGTTCAGGGACATCGTATAGCCAGGAAGAAACAGACGCCAGTGCTTACGGCACTTCTACAAACGATCTCGCCTCAAACCAGTTGATGAACTGCAGTCAGCAGCAAGCAAGCTTCACTCAGGCTGCTGGGTTCGGTCCTGTTTTCTTTGGTAATGGCAGCAATTTCGTTGGATTCGGTGGCGGCGAAGGCCCGTCTTTGACTTCTGGTTTGTCCTCGATTAGCTCGAACTCGTCTCATGTTAAGCAGGAGCTCACTGACGCTTGTGCGGCCGAGAGACAACTTGCAGAAGGCACTCGTGAGGTAGAGGAGGCGAACTCTACCCTCGAAGCCCTGCTTGAGGCTTGTACAAACCGAGCGGGCTGGCAGCACAGCGCCATGTAGAGGATAGGTTTCCATGGTTCTTGTAAGTACGGTGTGTAGCTTCAAGACTTAGATCTCACTCTTTGAGCTAGGATTGATTTATTCATTCATTGGCCGAGCCCATTTGCTAATTTTGAAAGCGGAGTAGTTATGGGACTTCAGCACTCAATATACGCTGGATTGATTCGTTGCGTTGATGATTGCAAAAAAACAATCCTCTTTTTATAATGCCTCTCTCTCTGTCCTAATAAATTAGACATTTGAAAACAATATCGCATTCGTAACGCAATGCTTCAGTGCTTGTGCAATATGATCGTCCAGGTGGTTTTGTGCCATCTCATTTACTAGTATTGTGCTATGTTCTAGTCAAAGCGAGGTATTATATTTCTTAGAGTTTTTATATTTTCAAACGTAAACGCGAATAAAAAGCTAAGAAACCTGATACAAAACGGCGTTTGCGTTTGTTCGAAAGTATTACATATGGTTGTATAGTGGTCTCCTAGTAACTAAGGTTGTATGCTCGTCCACACGTCATTTACATCACACACTCAACTTTATTAGACTATGCATCAACTATGCCAGTAAGAGTCTTGCATATCTATTAAGAAAGTATAGAGTTGGATTAGAGAATTTCTGGACTTCACGTGTTGTAAACTATGCTTCTCTTCATTCTTTTCCATTTCAATTCTTGTCGTCTCTATATCAGAAACGGAGTGAAGTCTATTTACTGCTGTCATATTCAGTTTTAGGTATCGTTGAAACACAATGTTAAACTTCAAGTGAGAATGTCTTGTTGGAAAGAAACTATTTCAGGCGTGCTTCTGTGCAACTTTTCGAAACATTTTCCTTTGAGGTCTCATTATATTCGTTGCAATTAGGGCAGCTGTCATTTCGTTACTGTAAATCTTTTAAATCTAACGAGTTGGTTGTTTAGATTTGTGCTCACTTAATATGACGTTCCGAACGTCTTTGTTTCTTTTAAGCTACTTCAACATGTATCCGCTTGTAATCTCATTCTGTTGAAATGAATTCTATTTTTGAATGAGGCGTAGTGGCTATTGTTACGAGTTGCTGAGTTTATTTCGTACAGATCTCGAGTGTCGCTTTTACGCATCGTGAAAGCAATGCAGAGCCAGCCGTGTTGTTTGATATGTAGCTTGTGTGAGCACATGATCTCAGTTTTGGACTCACGAAAATGAGTCGTGCCAATTGAACTACATCAAGATGCTTTACTTTACGCTAAGTATAACCAAAATTTGTTGCATTGTTGATAGACGTATAGAGTGTCGCGTTAAACCTTACGAACTTTGTATACCGACTCGATGTACGTGTACATAATTTCAGGGTTACTATAGGTTAATATTTAGAGAAGTTTATAGCAGACCAGTATTGTGGCGTCCATATGTACGTATGTTGTTGAGTGTGCGACACTGTCCAGTGCAATATCACTCTACTTAGCTGACCTCGGTGAAACATACCTCATTTTAATGCTGCTTCTACTTTTTTTCAATGCGAGTCTTCATTTAAACCACTGAATTATTTACTGCGCGGTAAAGCTTTTTAGATTTCGAGTAAGAAATGAAATGGACAATATTAGAGATTTCTTAGCTTCACAGGTTCATTTTTACTGTTCCCTCAGGGTGATATTTTAGAAAACAACTTCTGGTTTTGGCGTTTTATGTCTTCCGAAGCAGATGAAGTCTAATTGAATATATATACTCTCTTTTGTTTTGGGTATCACCGTTTTAAAATGCATTGGATGGTTTTGTTGTTGGGGTTAAAAAACCTTCGATTTAATATCACTACCTTGGGTTGTTTACGATGTGTCTATATTTTTCTAACTTTTTTGGGCCTTGAAAATTTGCATTATAAATTGAAACTAAAGTAATCAGTTGCACAAAATTCTATTTGTTTTAGAGGTCGTGTGTCAGTATTTGCTTAAGTACCTTATTTATGCATAGAAAATTAATTCGGTTTGTTATGTAAGAGAATCTTCGTTGTGTACAGCAAGCGCGGTGTTCTTTGCAGCTGATCTAAAATGTGGCATGTAGGAATTATTTTCTATAGATCAGTATTTCTACGTTATTTAGCTTTAAATAGCTTTTGAAGTATTGTAATCAGTCAGTGTTGGAGGAAAATGCCAGTGAAGACAATCTCTGTATTTTGAAGTTCCAGTCGAGTGAGACGTAAGAATTTTGAATTTCAGTTTTACTGTCGTCACAATTCATTATTTGTTATCGTCTTCCATGTGAGGAAGTTGTCATTTGTTTTTTCTTTTTATTGACTCACCAGTTCACATTTGTTGCTATCAAATAAATATTTAAAGAAACGTTAGATCTACCAAGGGAATCATAACGAACGAAAGTAAACTAGATTCAGACGAAGAATAAATTTCTAACGTAGCTCAACTGATCGAAATTGTATCAGATAACTAATATCGAATGTCTTAATAAAATAAACCCAAGTGATAAAGGAATCAAATAACCTGAATCTTTCGCATTTCATCTAAAATAATATGAACTTGACTTAGTGTAAATATGGTTAGAAATCTTGGTTGATGTCAGGGTACTCTTGGGGGCGCGAGGCAACTGTGAAGTGTAGAGTTATTGATCTAAGAGAGATCTCTAAGCTCATTTGACCGAGTCATTTCTTGACCGCGCTGCTTTTTGCGTGAGAGATTGGAAAATGTTCTTGCACTTGCAGGGTTTTCTTAGCTGGCAGATTCGATGCGCGCTTCATATCATATTGCGCTAAAAAAATCACTGCTGTATTAGCTGGCTCGCCATACCGTACTCGTATGATGTTTAACATATTCTGGGAAATCTGATCCTTCTTAACTCTTTAACGTCCGAGAGGACACAAGTGTCCTCTTTTAAAAATACCCTCAATATATTAAATTTCTTGTTAAATTAGTTCCCTAATGTGTTTTTTGAAGTTCACTGCCGAGTGGCAGTCCCTTTCTCATTCTGACATCAGTGACTGCCTGATGCCGGCGCCAGTTCAGTGACGGTGGTTGTGTTAACGGTAATATGAGGACAAAAATTCGGACGTTAAAGGGTTAAGACGTGCTAGAATTCCTGAGATCACTTGCCCAAAGAATACTGGTTGTGATCGTCTTTGAAGTTGTTTTTCTCAGACACCTTTAGGCCTTTGTTGCCGAGGAAGGAAAGTTTAAAGCTGTGGTTTCGTTTTAAAATAGTGTACTTGACCATCTGCGTGCTAGGCCGGAGTTTTGACTCATCTCTTACACTAATAACCTAGTTCGTTTAATTTTATTTCACTTGGTAAATCTTCCATAAAGCTAGTGCCACTTCGCTTTTTGCCTGAAACGGGCTACGCTATGCTCCAGAGACGCTGTGTTTCTCGGTGTCTCTCGCAGAATCTTCTACAAAATTTCACTGCTATGTGTATGTGGTAAATGATGTTTTTCGCCATCTAAGCGATTTCATCGCTTAGACGGCAAAAAGCATGCATACAGGCGGCGAAAAAGTTAGACTGGGTTCTTGTATTCCATTATTTTAGTACGCCACAAGTAATGAACATTTGAACGCACCTACCGGGCCCGTCTACTTGTCTTATCATTGACACTCACTGGCCCATACTTCCTGAGACTAACCCCTCAGGGGGATTGAACTATTGTATATGTGAGAATTAGCGCTCCCAGGGGGACTATGTGAGGGTCCGAGCAAAAGCTTAGTTAGGCTTTCTTTTTGTTAAAATTGAATTAGTTTTTGTTTTGTTACGGACCATCCTTTTTTGGTTCACTGCTGTCCTGTTTTTCAGCACCTACTACTTTCTTCTTCAACTTTTTCTTGTTTCATGAATTTCTCCCCTCAGGGGGATACAACTGTTGTATCTATGGGAATTAGCGCTCCCAGGGGGACTATATGAGGGCCCGAGCTAAGGGTTAGGTAGGCTTCCTTTTTGTTGAAATAAAATAGGTTTTTGTTCTGTTAAGGACCATCTTTTTTCGGTTCACTGCTGTCCTGTTTTTTCAACACCTACTACTTTCTTCTTCAACTTTGATCTTGTTTCATAGACTTCTTTCTCATCTTACTGTTTCTATGCCCTTTCTGCATAGATTCCACGTTCCCTAAACTCCATACTAAATGGTGCCTTCCTCCTTCCTCTCTTTGGATCGCCTTTGTAGCGGATAGGGAGGCTTAAACTAACTAATAATCTTCATGAATTTCTTTCTTACCTTGCTGTTTCCATGCACCATGTGGATAGATTCCGCGTTTCCTCAACTCCATACTGAATGGTGCCTTCATCCTTCCTCTCTTGGAATCTCTTTGTCGGGGTAAAGGGAGGCTAAAACTTTCTTAAATAATAAAAATAACAATGATTCCTGAGGCTAATTAGGTAATCAGCGCTTGTCTTCTATGGATGCTTGAAATAATTTTTTTTGTTGGTTTCTCTATTGGATTTTATTAAAACCTAGCCAAGTACTCTCATGCAACTCAAACTTGACTGTTTTAGGTTTCGGACAAGGGCCATTCTTTCGGTCAGAAAGACGCGTTGAGTTTATGTGGGATCCAAATACGAATCTATCGAATAGTTTAATGATTGTGAGCGTTGATCCTTAGTTTGCTCTTATCAACTGCTGACCATTTGACTTTAGGTTTTGTGTTCTACCTTGCTAAAGTAGTTCCCCTAATTTTGTGTACGATAACCCATAGGGAGAAAATTTCGTGAGCCACAATGAGATTTCGGTAGATTATTATTATTTGTACTATCAAATTACCTGCGCTTCAAAAACATGGAAAAGGTTCTTAGAAATTTCAGCTTTGTGGTGTAGCGTCCTTGGGAAGGTTTAGCTGATAGGGTTTATGTTTGAGTACATCGTTACGTATTGTGTGTTGGTAGTATCTGTGATCTTCTCTGAGGGGTGGTGCACTTTATTGCCAGTGTGCCATGCTGGGCAATTAGCGCTCAATGATGCTCCAAGTGACTCGCAGCTCATTCAGAAACAATTGTTGCTGGAGTCCCTTTGGTGTAGGTTGGCATTAGCTTTCTTTTTTCGAATGTGAGTTTTTTTTCCTGTTTCACGTGTGAGACCGACACGTGAACACGTTTTTTTCCTTGAGCCGTTGCGACCGGCCTTCTGCACGGGTGTCTTCGAGATTTCTCGTTTCATTCGTCAAGTTTTCATCTCGTTTGGATGTTCCCTTTTAATGTCGAAACACTTCGAGCGTATGTGGTGGTAAAAGACTATTTATGAAAAGTTGGGCGTGGATTCGGAAAAAATTTGCTCATTACTGTCGATGAAGATCTTTTCTAAAACCGATGAACCAGTAATTTTTTTGCTAGTCTTTAGATTCATTCTTCATCTGTTCTATGTTTTCTTCTTTATTTTTTATACAGCGTCATTCTTTGATTCAATCAATAATGATGTGCAATCTTATCTACTCTGCAGCTTTGATTTAAAAGCTTAATTGCAACTAGTACACCATACGTTACGTATATATATATATATACGCTGTGTAGCAGAGTAAATGTTCTGACTGAACTACGATTACAATGATGCCCTATCTAATATTTCATTTGTTCTGTCTCTAATATAAAAACATTTCTTATGGTTTAGGTTACTACATTGGTGCTAATTTCGTTCTGGAGTGGTGCCAAAAGTGTTGTGGAGATAGTATTTTGAGCTATATTTTTCCGTTACTATGACTTGTGTGCTGATGTTGTTTTCTGTTGTCACAAAAGGATTAATCACAAAGCTTACAAAGAAAGATGTTGATTAGTAGTAGTATTAAAGAAGTAAGAAGTCTATTAAGCCTCTACTTGCTAGCGATGTTGGTTGTGCGCCAGGTCTTGACCGTAATACAGTTCCATCAGAACTGACTCGACTGTCATTTCACCTTGTCCCAGTGCTTCGCCGTTCTCTGTGCTGCTAGGTTTGTGCAGTGGTGCTTGCCCAGACTCTGTTTTACTGACTCAAAATAATGTTGGTACTGAGTGATGGCAACCCAGACTTGATTCATTCATTTGCTGACTGAAAATGAAATGGCTGCCGTCTGTTTCTCACGTTGCAAATAATGGGAATGCGCAAATCGTAACGATCCACCTGAGTTTATGAGCGAGGGAAAATTGGCCAGGGAAGAGGTTCCTCTCTGAAGCAATTTTCGTGGTTTCCGTATGGATTAGGATTTTTTCCTCATGTAACTACTGTACTTGGAAAATTGCGATTGAGGTCGATGCAGCTGAATATGATTGCCTTGAGTTAGGTTCATTCCCAGGTATGAAAATTTCGAAGTTACAGAAAAAAGAAATTTGGGCTTAAATTTCATGTTGCTAACCGTTTCCAGAGATATGAGTCATGTACAAGCCTAAGCGAATACTTGCATATTTCGGTCATGTTTTCACTACTCAAGTGACCAGGACTTGCGTGTCTGCATCTACTTCGCTTCTTATACGGTTATACCTTTACGACTTGATTCATGCTGTGGAATTTATACTCGGTATTTATATCCGTAACTGCTAATCCTAATACGGCTTCTGGAAGCGAACCGCAAAATTAAATGCCCGTAGATATGTGAATAATTTGAGATGTCTCAATTTCCCTTTGTTCCTAGCTTTCCATTTTTTGACCTATACCTATTTTGGTTTACTCTTGAAAGAACCTTGTTCAATAGAATAGATTTCAGAAAATGATATTCTCTACCTTAAAGGATTTCTGAACAATTTTGTAACTCAAGATAGGGAATCTGAGCTACATTCTAAGGGATTTGCTGATGAAATCTACCCTGCTCGATGTACTTGAGGGAAGTGGCGATCCTCAGTGGCTGCTCAAACTGCCCACCACAAAAACAGCAACACTTTTAGGAGTTTGTAGTGGGTTCAGATTTAGAGTTAAAAAGGCCTTTTCTTCCAAATTCTACTTCTCAATCTCTCTTTTGGGCGGACGTACCATGCGACTGACGTGTATGAGCGTTTTTATATTTTATTTTGCATTATTCTTTATGTATTAGTCTCCTTGAGGTGCTTACACTTTATTATACCAGCTTAGTGAGTGTTGATTGGCATATATAATCATTTGGTTTTCAGCAGTGCAACAGACTCGGCAGCCAAGTCATTCAGAGCGAAATAAATGAACATTCTGATCCGATAGTAAATGAATACCACTAAACCAGATGTTTTTAACCCGGGGTAAATTTATCCCTAGGGGGTAAAAATTATATAGTCGGGGTAAATAATTTAAGTACCTGATAATTTGAATAAAATTCATTTGTATTTAATTTTGTAACATGAGAGAAAGAGAATGCAAAGAAAGTGTGTGTGTTTTCAATGGGAGTTGGGGTAAATGGAGAAATATATAAAGCCGACGGGGCAATGATGGAGGAAAGGTTCAGAATGGCTGAACTAAACTCAACATGTAACTCTAAATGAACACCTCAAATATTTGTGGCTGCACATGTTTAGGTGATGGGCCTGAAATATCTACCAAGACTCTTAGTAACCTGATCGTTTTCCTCTGATTAACTCAGAAGTTGTTCCACAATCTGATGACCTATGTACAACCGCTGCCTCAAAATTTTGGGGTTAAATCAATTTATCAAATCATTTTGTTAAATAATGCAGAAATCCCATTGGGACTACGTGAGGGCCCGAGCCAAAAGTTAGGTAGGCTTCCTTTTTGTTGAAATAGAATAGGTTTGGTTTGTTACGGACCATCTTTTTTCGGTTCACTGCTGTCCTGTTTTTCAACACCTACTACTTTCTTCAACATTTTCTTGTTTCATGAACTTCTTACTTTGCTTACTGTTTCTGTGTACCTTGTGCATAGATTCCACGTTCCCTCAACTCCATACTAAATGGTTCCTTCCTCTCTTAGAACATCTTTGTCGTGGTTAAGGGAGGCTAATACTTTCTTATATAATAATAATAATAATAATAATGCAGTACGAACTTTCTTTATTCTAGCACATAGGCTCAGTTCCTAATCAAGGATCTTAAGAGAGTTTGAGTCAGAGCGGTGCACAAAGAAAATTATCAGAGCTTGTGTAACTTGATGTTATTTAGCCCGAGGAATGTTTGAATTGGCAATTGATGCGTGACGTAGCAGCATCAATTTTCTAATAATCACCGATAGTCTGATACCGTAATTTTTTTTTTAATTCCTTTACTCTCAATATTTGTTTGATTATGACGCATTATCGTGGAGAGAATTCAAGTTCATTAGTATTGTCAAGAAGAGAATTTAGTTCGTTTGTATTGTCAGGAGGAGAATTCAAGTTCATAAGTATTGTCAAGTCGAGAATTCAAGTTCATTTGCATTGTCAAGTCGAGAATTCAAGTTCATTTGCATTGTCAAGTCGAGAATTCAAGTTCATTTGCATTGTCAAGTCGAGAATTCAAGTTCATTTGCATTGTCAAGTCGAGAATTCAAGTTCATTTGTATTGTCAAGTCGTGAATTCAAGTTCGTTTGTATTGGATATGAAAGAAGCGAGTCAAATTTGAATGTTATGTTCAGGCCGCAACCGGCGTGCTGTACTACAACGTCAGCCTGGCATCATCAGAGACGGCAGCTCCAGTCTGGGGTCGGTGGGGAAGCGATCGAGTAAAGAAGAAATAGGGGAGGACGATACGACCACCACAGAGTACATTATTCCAGACTCGCTCTCTGTCTCTGCCATAACCAGCTCCTACGAGTCCAGTGTCTGTGTCGAGACGGTTGTGTCTTCGGCGGCTGGCTTCAGTGATGCTGAAATTCCAACTTACGGCTCCAACAACACTTCTCTCCTCCAGGTGAACTCCTAGTATTTCTTGCTGAAAACAAAACATTCTACTGTAGAATAGGAGTTATTACTAATTCACGTCATTTTTGAACCCGGTTGCACCGCTTTTTTGTTAGTTTCACACCCCTCTCAGGGGAATACGCCGATTGTATCCGTGGGAATTAGCACTATCAGGGGAAATACGTGAGCTCCCTTACTAATGGTTAGGTAGGCCTTCCTATTGTTGAAACAGAATAGGTGTTTTGTTCTTTACGGACCATTTTTTCGGTTCACATTTGTCCTGTTTTTCAGCACCTATTACTTTCTTCCTCAACATTTATTTTGTTTTATAAACTTCTTTACTTACTGTTTTTATGCACCTTACTCGTAGATTCCACGTTCCCTCAAGTCCATATAAAATGGTGCCTTCCTCTTTCCTGTCATTGGAACGCCTTTGTTGCGGTTAGGGAGATTTAAACAAACATATGTATAATCTTCCGTTTCACAACTGTGCTTGTTCGGGAAAAATTGCGAGCGAAAGTAACTGAAACTTGCAGTGCGATGCAGATTGGGGAAATTCGTTAGACTTAGAGTCAGGCCCCACAAATATTCAGTAGGTGTGTTGCAGCCTGTTTCATTGCTTCATAAATTTGAACTTCAAAACGTGTTGCTCTAGCGATAAAATGGGTGTCATGAAACCGATATATTTAACTGATGACGTGTTTTTTTCGCGTTTTCAATGCATGTTTTAATTAACGAATTCAAAATTGAAACTTTTCTTATTAAAATATTTGTGTTAGTACAACAACATAAAACTTAATAGGGAGCGTGGTCACATATTTTTGCACAGGTTGGTTGTTCGGTATTCTAACTCCAAATATAAGAAATACTCGAACACATAAAACTATGTGGCATGATTTCATGCGCCAGTAAATGAAGATTTACACTTCATTAACGGTAGCCTTTACAGACATCTGTAGGTACCTCACAGTCATACATAGGAGTTGACAAAAGTATATAAAGAGGATAACATTATGAATTTAGAAACATTTTTATGGTTACGGTAAGCTTGATATAGAATAACGTAATGTCGATTTTTTAGCTAAAATGTATATTATACAGACTCATTCCATCTGAGGGTTTGAGAACTATTGTATCTCAATGAATTAGCGCTCGCATGGAGAAGATGCAAGGACGCGAGCTGTTAGCTAGGTAGGCATTCCTTTTGTTGACATAGAATAGATTTTTTCAATTTTGAACCATCTGCTATCGGTTCACTGCTGTCCTGTTTTTTAGTACTTAATGCTTTTTCAACTTTTATCCTGTTTCATAAACAGTTTAATCTTGCTTGTTTTATAAGTTGAAGGTGTGGTGACATTCCTTGTGCACTTTTGATTCTGTACTAAATGAAGCTTTCCTCTCTTTGTAAAACCTCTGTTGTAGTTTGTTAGGGTTATACTAATCTTTGATCTTGTATTTTCAAAATTGAACAAAGAAAATTATTGGAGAAATAGCTCAGCACAAAATTTTACTACCGAAGAAATTTGACTACCCAGTGCAAATAACTTCTGATTTAAACACTTACCCTAAGGTCCATGGAAAAGTCTAGTGTGATCTTTTAAGTGCATTTCATGTACGAGCATACCTACTGGCGTGAATCGAGTTCATGTCTCATTACCCAGTACATCAAAGGAAACCGAGTCCAGTTAATCTGCAGGTTGAACTGGACTCTAGGTTCATGAAAGAATTGATCGAACTCGTTCGATGCCTTTTAACACATTCATCGCTGATCCGAGGCTTTTGACGGTTGGCTAGGTTAGGTTGTAAGTAGCAGAACTGGGAAAGCGACTTTACTGCTAGAATACGTTTTTATCCTTCCCAAGAAATATGAAAATACAATTCCCCGATGACATTTCACCTCGTATGAAAAGTTATCCATTAAAAAGGTCGCGAAACATGAAATGTCATTCATTTATACGAGTATCAGAATGGGAATTAGAAATTTACCGATTAGAACACATATGGCCAAATATGCGACTGACGTGTTAACTTTACATCTGTGCTGACAGGTGCCTGCTGTAGTGCTGGCTTCTCCGAGAGAAGCTGGGCCACTTCCGAAGCAGGTGTCGCAGCCTGAGTTGGGCGAATGCCGCTCTGTGGTGCATCAGTACGGACAACACCCGATGATGAGTCGCTCTGTCGGCTCCATTGGGTCGTCCGGTGGCTACATCCACAATCCAGTGACGTCGAGTAGTCAACACCTTCAAGTGATGCAGGTTTTCGTTAAGCAACCCCAGCAGCAACAACAGCAACAAATGCAGCAGCAGCAGCAACAACAACAACAACAACAACAACAACAACAGCAGCAGCTGCAGCTGCAGCAACAACAGCAACAGTGTCGGATATCTTCCCTTGGTGGGATGGAGCATTCTATTGGTGTTGGACAAGTCAATTTACGGCCCATACAACCCAAGCCGGCACTTGAGGGCGTCCACCATAGCCGCTCCAGTGAGTTACGTTCACATCCTTTACCTGAATGTTTATCGTCAGTATTCGTTGCCTTTCTTTTTCCTAGGTTTTATGTCTCTTCTCGTGTAAAATTGAAGAAATAAAATGTGCTGAATAAATTAAACTTTCATAGCGAGGGAAAAGTACATTTTTAACTATGGGGCAAAAACTATGGGCGTAGAAAACACTGTAAAGCACGGGTGATGACACCTCCGCCGTTGAGTTTTATTGCGTCAAATGCGGGAGCGATCTTACATTATGTTCTACTCAGTGGATGAGGGCGAAACTCCCAAGTAGAAAACGGAGCTTGTTTATTGACAAATTTACTTTGGAACATCTTAGCATTACTGAACGCTTGAATGACTAGATGTGATTTTAGCGGTAACTAAGCTAGAAATGCTTCAGAGTGTCATTGAGTTAAGGGGTAATTAAAGTATAGAGTCATCACTACAACACGTTTTGTTATTGGCTGGTATATGTAAAACTGAAGAAAAGCATGGTATCGTCAGTTGCAAAGTGCTTCTTGATTAAAGTTTATGATAATGATAACGAAAGTAGCAGTTGTAGTAACTGAAAGTTGAAAAAACGGATTTGAATTGGCCAGTGTACGAATAAGATTGAATTGAATGATATGTTTTATCATTGTCGTATCATATACTTTTAGGAAAAATTTGGAAAATATTGTTTTACTTTCTTCAAATGAACTATCACGTGTATGATGTAATCCCATTCTATCTAGTGTTCGAATTTGATAGCTTATCTTCATTTACATTGATAGTGAAAGAAGAGGGCGCTGGAATGTACCAGAGGAAAGAGACTGCCTACCAGCCACCGCTTATTCGACTCACGCCGTCAGAAGATGTCTCGTCCATTTCTGGTAATTCTCGATGAGCACGTAAGGCGGCAGAAGGGTACATGTTTCCCCGTAATTATTTGGTGGACAAAATTATTCCTGAAATTGATATTGCATTTATATTACTAAAATACATCATTAATTTTTGCTGCAGTTGCACTGTACTATGTATTATAGGTACCATAGGCGAAGCTGAGTCATAGCTTAATTGCGTTCCCTAATATCGAGTTGCAGTGCATTGTGTATTATAGGTACGTACCATTTAAATGTGACGTTGAATTGACCCTCACAGGGCCCTCGTCGCGGTTGCCCCGTGCTGTGAGTGAAGAACCGCTCGCCTCTCGCCCTCAGACCGCCTCGCTCGACCCGCTGGGACCTGCACCTCTCACTCAAAGCGTCTCCGAGGTCAGTAACTTGTTTTCTGGTCAGCGTGTGATGCGTTCTTTGAGTCCCCGGTTTTACTTCACCTACGTATAAAACTTCGATCAGAAAGATGTTGTTAACTGGGTATCTCCAGCTAAATTACATTAAACTTGGATCAGAAAGATGTTAACTTGGTCTCTCTACTGTTCAAGTTTGCTACGTGTTAAGATTCGAAGATAATCTCTCATAATTTTTTACTATGAACATTCCACCTAAATTTCTTAACGTAGTGTAATAATATTTGATGATATATATACAATAATCGTAACGCAAACTCTCAAGCTTGACAGCATCAATTTTTTGGGGGAAAGCGAGATTTATGGAGGGTTCCTTCATCGTACCTATTTACCCTGTTCTCCTGAGTGATGGCTAGAAAGTTCACTCGTTAGCACAAGACTTCGACAAATGAACGTGCAGCTTCCAAGTCTTCTGAATCAAGTCATGCCATCGACTTTTGCAATCAATTCCACACCTAAGAAAACTAACCACAGAAAATTTTTTTACGGCGAACTAAGTTTTAATTTCAAGTGTCTTCAGTAAAAGTGTTCAGGCCTTCTGGCGAGTTTAAATCTCGCGCTGCCGATAGATTAGCACTAAATGAGTTTTACATTCCTAGTTTTCAAGAAGTGCTGCAAGGTTTTCGACCAGTGCTGGCTGGAAGTCCGTAAACAATTTACGAACTCACTCGGACATGATTTGAATTTTCCAATTATTTTTAGGGTCTATGAATAATCCTGTCTTTAGCTTTTGTAGCGACTTTAATGTTATGTTATGAACGAATAACAATTTCTACCTGCGCGTTATTTTGCGAGTACTTTTTCAGGGATTCTAGTTTCTGAGTGAAAACGATAAAAAAAATGATGTTTGAACGATGCAAGCATCGAAATGGCAGATTCTTCAAAATAGTTCCTACAGCTTGCATTATTCGAAGTCCCTCAGCTCCTATATGACAGAGTTTACAACGCGACTATAATAGTTCCTGTGGCTTGTAGGACACAGTTTTGGATGGCGGTTCCCGCACTCTGGCACAGTCGTCGCCGTCACCCCAAGCATCGTCCTCTTCGTTCAGCGGGTCGCTGCAGTCAAGCAGCTACTCGCCGCTGTCGACACTACCACCCGCGAGCGGCCACCGTCTTGCGTTAAGAGACGGTCCCGCTTTGGGGTGCAACTTCTGCTGGAACTCTACGGACGATCACGGCCGCATTCAGAGGAGAAAAACAAAGTACCACTGTCCAGAGTGCAAGACAAACCTTTGCATCGTGCCGTGCTATCAGAAATACCACAAGCAAATGGAACGAGCTGATGATACCGATAAGCAAATTACTAAAATGCTCACGAAAACCTCGTCTCTCTGAAGTGCTGTCGAATAATGAACTCAGGACTGTTTCCTTTCAAAGGGAAGTTGGTTTGTGACGCTATAGTGCGTAGTCAATCTTCAGCGAGCATGTAGTCTTCATTAATTTTTGAAGATAATGATCGCAGAAAATATCCTTTCACAGCATTGAACCATCGTTGGTTGGTATTGTGTAATATATTTTTCGGGTCACAATATGGGCCGCACCATTTTGCGTCAAAGTGTTGGGAAGTACGATATGTACTTCTTCCGTACACATCGGTTCATTTCTTGAATGTAGCTGAACTTTTTTTAATGTTTCTCGTATTTTTCACAATCACACTTCTAGGGTTTCATCTTCTGCATAACTTCCTTGTTGGCTATAATTTGTAAGTTCCTTGTTGGCTATGCCTCATTGGAAGAGAAGCGCGAACGACTCCGATAAAATTTTTGTAGCATTAAGGATCATAACTGAAACCCAGTCATTGTTGAAATCCTTCTTCAGAGCCCATATTAAACAATCTGTTTTCAGAACTCTCTTCTTGGCCAAAAACCGCATTGGAACGTAATGAGTAAAATGAAGCCCCTTTTAATACTACTATGTACTAAGGGGAACGATAAACTGAACACTGGTTCGACATGTGCAGATTGTTCAATATTTTTTATTTAAATGTTTTGTATAATCATTAATTGGTGAGATATATTGATAAAAGAGAGCTTTAATGATTTTATTCTACTAAATGTCAAAACTTCAATTTTACTTTCGAAATTGGATCCATATTTATGTACGCTGATTTTTTTTTTGCTCTCATGGTTCCCCTGATAAGATCACATTTTTCTCACCCCCATGTGAACAGATGTGGACTTCTTGTTGAAGGCGTGTGTATTTTTATAGTTTTTCAAAGTTCACAGTACGCTACTGTGAATTTCGCACCTACAGTTAGCGACAAAATTCTTCGAACTAAACTTTCAAAACTTTCTAGAATTACTCAAAAACCATTGTTGCCACAGGCATTGATTTTCACAGGGTGTGAAGCACATGTTAGTGACAACAATACGAAGTTTCTTGAGCAATATCTTATTTTTGAAAGATTTAACAAGTTGAACTTCAGAAACGCGATAAGACAAAATTATTCATACAGTGAGTAATATTACACTTTCTTGAGGTGAATCTACCATTTGAGTACATTTTTAATAATCCATTGCGTGACCTTTCATCTTCATAACAAATGAAGGTCTTTTATTATAGTTTTTGATAAGCTTTTCTGTAGTTTCAGATGAAATTTTGTTCCATTCTTCAATGGCGATGTGTTTCAATTCCTGAAGATTCTTTGGAGCTCTCTTGTTGATGTTGACTTTTAATACCTGCCACAAATTTTCAATGGGATTGAGATCAGGACTCATCGAAGGCTATGGCAGCACATTTATCATATTCATTTGGAGCCAGCTAGTTGTAGACTAGGCCGTGTGCTTTGGGTCATTGCCTTGTTGAAATACCCTCCACCTTCCCAAGTCCCAAACTATTAGCTGACACCTTCAGATTTTCGTCCAAAATAGAAATATAGTCATCAGAGTTCATCCTCCCTTCAATTGCAACCAATTTTCCAGTACCCGATGCGGCAAAACAACCCCAAAACATCAGTGATCCACCTCCGTGTTTAACTGTTGGCACAGTGTTCTTTGGCAGGAAGCTTCACCATTCTTACGCCAAACCTTCTTCACGTCATTGTCCCCAAAAAGCTCGATTTTAGTTTCGTCACTCCATAATACTCTCCCAAAAGCCTCTGTCGTTATCCAAGTGTGACTTTGCAAAGTTCAAGCAAGCAGCAACATGACATGGTTTGTGGAGTGGAGTCCTTCGAGGTCGGCGTCCGTGTAGGCCTTCCTTATTCAGACAGCGCTGAATTGTGCGATTGCTCACGCTAGTTCCTTGAGCGTTCAATCTCTCGGCAATGTCTTCTAGCTTCACTCGTGTATTAGCATTGACCTCACTACGCAATTTTCGAGAAGTTCTCAACGAGAGTTTTTGTTTGCGACCACGCAAATGCAACGTTCTACAGTGCCAAACTTAGCAAACTTTTTTTTATAACAGATTGTACTGTAGGTCTTGGGATGCTCAAACGCTTAGATATGCCGCCATAACTATTTTCAGCTTTGTGGCCGTCAATAATCTTCTGTCTGAGGCCCACACCGAGTTCCTTAGTTTTTCCCATCGTGGCGCTAGTGTACGAATGACAAAGCTCTTCTCCTCTGGCTCCCCGTTAGCTCTGGCACAATTTTTTAGAATGATCTCACAACTAGAATGTTCAATAACATTTTAGACACAATGTTTTTAATAAAACAAGTAAATCGGTAAATACTTCTCAATGAAATGTAATGTTTTCAATTGTGTGAATAATTTTGTTTTTTCGTGTTTCTAAAGTTCAGCTTGTTAAATCTTTCAAAAAATAAGATTTTGTTCTAGAAACTTCGCATCATTGTCACTAATATGTGCTTCATACCCTGTGTAAATCTTTGCCTGTGGCAACAATGGTTTTGAGTAATTCTAGAAAGTTTTGAAGGACGAGGGGTGTCCGAATAATTTCGTCGCTAACTGTTTTTATAATGCATGAACCGAATAAGTGTTCATATGTTGGTTAAAGCTTTATTATTCCCATTATTACGCTTCTTGTCAACGCTTGTTAACTGTGGTGATCTTTTTCTTGTCACATGCCCTCTCAGGAGGATACTACCATTGTATCAATGTGAATTAGCGCATTCAGTGATAAGAAAAAAAGATGTCAAGCCAAAGATAAGGTAGCCCCTTGTCTGATTGAAAAAGAATTGTTTTTCGTTTTGTTACGGACCAACTTTTTTCGGCTCACTCCTGTCCCTTTTTCAACATTATTACTTTTATCTTCTTCAATGAACTTCATTTAATCTTACTGTTTCTATACGCAGAGTGTAAAGTGCACATATTATGCGTAGAATCTTCATTCCCGTTCCCACACTTGAAATGATGCTTTCCTCCTTCGTCTCTTGGGGACACCTTTCATGTGGAAAGGGATTTTTAAGCCAACTCGTAATCTAATCTGTTCAAATAGCATAAATTTTTTGTCATGATACGGACAAACTTTTTTCGGTTCACTGCTGACATTATTTCAGCATCTGTAACTTTTTTCCAACTTTTATCTCGTTCTATAAGCTCCTTACAATCTTTCCGTTCTGTGCGCGAGGTGTAGGACACGTTTTGTGCTCCCTATTCCCTTTATTCCATACTACTAAATGCTGTTTCCTTCTTCCTCTCTTGGTAACACCTCAGTTGTAGGAGAGGAGGTAATCTAACCTGTTCTTCTCACATACTATTTTCCTTTAAAAAATTTGTGATGTGTTTTAGGAACGCGAGGTAAATCATTTAACTCTATCTACCCACCATAGAATCAGCAACACTTGTTGCTGGAGCTTGTGGTGGGTCAAGATTTGTAGTTTAGGTAGGCTTCATTGCCATTCTTTTCTACTTCTGTCCTCTGAGGCCTGCTCATCGTGCAACCGACCTCCTGCGCAAGTTTTGTACTTCGCAAAATTTTGCATAAGCTTACCTGCTCTAAATCAGTGCAGCTCATTTCTTCTCTCAACCGCTGGCTTTGGGGGCGAGTTGCGATCAATTGTTCATTAACTTAAACGATCGAAAATTGGATTTTATGAAACTGAATGCTAATCTGAGAGAAGTACGCGCGAAGATGGTTTGACATGTTGATATTAGCCTTGACCGACGGAATCAGTCTAGTGCTTATGAGAATGGATCCTGTTATGAAAATAAGATCTGAGATTCGGCAACGATTACATTTCTTTACTTTCAAGTTAGAAGCGCGTTGTGTTAAGTCTATTGAGTGTTTAAATTACTTAAAATATCATGTGCACCATGTATGTATTACTTGCCGTGGTTTGAGAAGTCACAAAAATTCATTTCTCTGGTAGAAGCAACAGTTGAATTATATACCAACTGCTGACTCATCAAGTTTAATGTTACATAATCATAATATAAACTAACCTTATACGAGGCTGAAACTTCATTGGTTCAGTTGCAAGGTCGCGTCAATTATTGTTTGCTATAATTTCTGCTCAATTCTGTTCTACGAAGAGTAATCATTGCAAGTTCAATATTGTGTGCCGTAATAACTTCAATTTTGAGGTGTGGGACGTTAATCCCAATTTTTTATCACAAAAAAATGTTGAAACCTTTCAGTTTGCTCTTGCATTAGAATTTATAGATCTATCTTTCTCTCTCCCAAAAACGTATGTACGATATTTAGACTAAATTGGGCATGTTACCCAGAGGAGCCTGCTGGAAGAGATTTTGCTTCAGTATATCTAGGGAACTTGAGCAGTCCCGGAGGATTTATATGGATTCGCGCTCTCCACATATGAAAACACGCTTATTGCACCTGCCTTTAGCAGCGTACTTTTTTCAGGAATTTTTGAGTCTAGCTGCAGGTTTACGAGCGCAGGTCACAGGAGGCTGAAATGGACTTCTCTTTTTATTAGGTAGGTACTGTTTTTTTTTTGTTATTGTGAGTCATTTCCTCTCGTTTGGGATTTGATACCATCGGCCTCCCGCGTACCCTTTGAAGAGGCGTACAACGTCTGCTGTAATGTTCGATTTTTGTTTTGTCGAACTGCTTCTTGCTGCAGGTTAAAATGATCCTGTCAATATCTTCTAGCGGCTTCACACATTTGCTAAATAATCCTTTAGCTTTTCATAACGCTCGATACTTACTCAGTTAAATTTGTGTTCCTTGATACACCCACAGCGTGGGTTAGAAATTCAACGCTTCTCCGTGGGAAAAATGAGTGTAATTTGTTCACCACTATGCTAAAAATATTATGTAGATGGCGGAGGATGTTACGTTTGCCTATTAGCAATTGCCAAGAAATTGACCCCCTTGCGCAGATGTATATTTTCGGTCACGTATTTCATTTTTATGTGCTGCTAATGAACGGTTTTTTCGAAGGTCCAAGTTTTCTCGGAGGGAACCTTGTTAGAACACGGCATTGTCCTAACGTTTAACACCGAAACAAGCGACAAAAATTTGGGTCAAAGAAACTAAATATACTGTTAATGTTGAAAATGATATTTAGACAAGTGCGCTTGCCGTAATTACATGAATGAGTCCGAAGTAAGGAACCAAATGTTCAAGTGGCACGTAAAATTTTGGACGCATTGAAAGAACACTACTGTATAACTTTAGTTGTAGGAGTTATAGATAGCGGGGACTTCGAAATTAGGAACTTGTATCCTCTTGCGTTCGAATTTCTCATAAAAATCAAAGTGATTTTCTATGCATACTATTACGGAGTTTTTTCACTCGCATTTTAAATTCATGTCATTATTAATTTCTATGTTCACGAAAGCTTTCTCCAGTCATTTTGTATTTTAGCAAGAAATGCTGTTATTAGCAAATTTTTCCTGCTAAGTGATATAGCAAAGTCAGACGTATAATATCCAAGACGGAGATTGGGAAAAGTGACGCGTTTGTTTTTAATCGAACGAATTATAATTTGTAAGATATAGTTTACGTTTTTACTTATAAATTGTAAAATAATCGCTACTGTATTTTGAGGATTTTGTATGTATCGTAATAAGGAAATGGTAACACAGCTGTATTTTAACTGAAAATTTCTTCTAGGCGGTTAACAGCACTTTTGTTATTTTGTGGACCAACAATAATGGTGCAAACTACATTCGAAGCGGAATATATGTATTTATGTTTTACGTCCTCCTTTGTGTAATGCATTAAGTCTTGCTGTGCCAGTGATTGCGTCAATTGTCGCAATGATCTCTTTTACTTTCATGGAGGCGGCGATTCGGTAATTTGTGCAGATATTCCTTCTGTTATCTCGGCAAGTTTTTCTGTGTCAACAATACAAGAGAAGACAAGAAAATTGCCAAGCTGGGCTTGACGAGTTGCAATTTCTAGCAGATAATCGAGAAAAAAATCGTATGATATTAGCGTTCCTTCTAGTACAGGATGTGGCGATTTTTACATTGTATCGTGCTTGTGCGATTACTGTGCATGAAACCTTGTGAAGTGCACACCTTACGTCATTCTAGTAAATATCAATTTTTTTTGGCTAAACTATGCGTATATTATGATGAATGATAACACTAAATGTAATCGAAATACAATCGGTATGCGAGGTTAACGTCTATAGATATGTGCACTCGACCATCGAAGTTCAAGCTCTCTAATTTGAACAAGGAAGTAACCATAATCTCAGATGCGAAAGCTGAATTTCATTCTGCAGGGTTTTTGCTTGAAATATAACGCCCTAATACGCCATGAAAAGTGATTTACCTGACCTAGAAATAATTAGATAATTTTTGATAGTATAGTTCCACAAAGAAAATGGATAATTTTTTTCCAAGCCTTATCGATGAGTAACCCTGACCACCAGAGTACATCACAAACGCTTGTATTGCTCAAATTAGGATGCATTTTCAAACGTCACCAGTCTTCTTTGATTGTAAAACTTAAATGGCGATTGCATGGAACTTAACTGATAAGGCTATACTGCTATCAACATGTAACTTTATTGGAATTAAGTAAGCGTTAAGCTTTTGCGCTACTTGATGTATAATTGATGAATTTCAAGTCACCTATCCGTCCCCAAAAAAGAAGTATTGACCACATACCTATTTTCTTAATGAGCAAATCTGTGTTATTTTCTCAAACCCTTGCAGGCTTAACTCTGCCAGTTTACTTTCATATACAGGGTATTGCCCATTTCCCCTCCTACCAATTAGAGCAGAGTATGCTTCCTCTTACGAATAGTTACATCTATGTTAAAGCAATTATGTCCATTGCATAAGTATTGAACCGTTTGTGAAGATTGAGTATTTGTGCACATATAACTCCATTAACTCTAGAAAATGAGGCGTTTCTTGGCCAACCGATCCTTGTAAAATAGTGGGGAAACTGTAAATGACTGAGTGAATACCTAATGTGTCTCCTTACTGATGTTTATTTGTAAAAACTAACTGTACAGCGTTCGTGTACAAATGAGCCTGTTAGGTTTCTTCTTTCTATGTAATTTATGAAAATCTTACGCATAGGTTTGAAAGCTTTGGGTCAACGTTCACTTGAAATTCTTCGTTACAAAAAATACATTCAGGACAGAGTTTCTTGAATGAATGGGTACGGTGCACTTGCGCCTCATGAGTTGGGGGATAAGATTGTCCTTTAACTCGTCTCAGGTTAATTCTGCAGGGCTTCTGATTTACACTCGCAAGTATGCTGACAGCGTATGTTCTTCTTGGTGCACTTCAGTGGCAATGGTGCTTGTTCTAAGCACTCATCTTCTGCTCGTTAGTTAGCTGCAGTGGGCACATTTACTTGCGATATTTCTCATTGTCATTAGTGAGAAGCAAGCTGCGTCTCGTACAGCCTATTTCTTGCTCTCGTTACTTTGAAATTTTCACCGTTCCTTTTGTTTGGAGATACAATACCTCTTTTATCGACTACTCCGAGCTACAACAGATTGAGATGGAAATCTGGAGTCGGCACATTTCAATTAGAATGAAATCTTGCAGAGTTTCATTAAAATGACGCATCCGACTCTTAAACTCTGAAAACATGAAAATTTATATTTGTACCAAATTTTCATTAAACAATTTAGTGATTTCATAAATGATTGGTATAGTAGTTAGTGAAAATTTTATCGAGCAAAATTAAATTTTTCGTAAGACACGAGGCGATTTGTAGCACGTTACTAAAATAATTAAATGTGATTGCGGATGAACTTTTAGTTGTATTGTTGAACTCGTTTTAAATAAAAAATCATTTGAGTTACAGAAAAACATAGGCTGCAGTGATACTCTACAGTAATCTCAGATTTGTGCTCAAGGTATTTTTCTCGTTTTTTTAACTTCAATTTGTACAGTGCCACATCGCAATATATTTTTCATAGTTTCTAAACTGTCTTAGTTTCTTGATGTCGTAGCTGCGCATGAAATTCGTTCAGGCCCATACTGCAGATTTGGTAAGGTATTTATAACCAGGTTTTTTAGCTTATGGGCACATTGCCTGTAAAATTGCTTGCGTTAGCTCAGAAAACCTATTTCAAAAATAGAATGTACCATGCTCGAGTGTTTTTATGTCTATCCTTTCACTTTAATATTGGAACTTTTAATTTAACGTCATTCTTGTTCCTGTCATTAGCTGAACCAGTCTTTCAGCTAACCAAATTCATTCCAAAACATGATAGATGACCAATTTTTTGTAGACAAATTTTATTATGGAATCTTACGCAATAGATTAGAAAATGAAGCGACACAGGCTACCTGGGATGATCATAAAGCGCAGGAACCATTCATTCCATTGGTAACTTACAGTATTTTACAATAGAATAACAGTTCATTTTACAGTACCGTTCACAGATGCATGGAACCCTTTTCGTACCAACTCGTGCGCTGATGCGATGCTCAAGCACGAAGTTTTTTCAAATAGTTACTCGCTCCTATCAAGAAATCTAGAACAGAAACAGCAAGCTTTGCTGAATAGCACGAGAATAACAACGTTTACCATACTTCAGCTAATGTTATATCATGCAGGTAATGTAATAAATTCTACCCTAGCTTACTTTGCACCAGATTAACCAATTATACATACCCCATTTTTTTTCTTCTCGTAATAAAGCTGGAAATTTCAGTCAAAAAGTAAATTGATACGCTATTGCCAAAATTAGTTTGACGCAATGAAAACACCCGAAAGAACCGCTCAACCTCGGTAGCAAGTCCGTCAAGTAAAACCAAAGCATACATTAATTTTAAAACAGCAATAAGATAATGAAAAAATCGGTGGCATAAACACAATGCTCACCGAGTTGAGGCCAACAATGATGAGCACTATTTGCCTCAACTAAACAAATACTGAAACAAAATTCTCTAAAAAAAAGTGGCCCCCGCTTCCTGCATCAACCTTGGAGTGCTTTAGGTAGTTGAAAAATACACTTGGGAATAGAACACTGCCTAAATTAGACACTGTCGGCACACTCTCCATTAGGAAGCTCAAACATCTTACTCATTCAGAGATTGAAGGTACTAAGGTGTACTAAAGAAGTTCTCTAAGCAACCTCCTAATGGGACACAAAACAAAGAAACCTACACGATAGAGTCAAACTAAGAGCATCAAATATTGAACATAGGAGTTGTGAACTTCCAAACGAAGTTTTAAATGTTCAACCCAAAGCATTTGTTTTCAAGCGAGATGAATCGCATCAGTTCACGTGCTACGGCAGTGGAAGAGAGGATCAGGGAGACAATAAAATAATGAAAAATATCAGGAACACTAGCAAAAAGACTGTTGTTCGAACCACCAGCCTCCTCTACAAGACACAGAGAAGTACACAACAGATTAGATTATTAGTTAGTTTAAGCCTCCCTATCCGCGACAAAGGAGATCCAAAGAAAGGAAGGAAGACGGCACCATTTAGTACGGAGTTAAGGGAACGCGGAATCTATGCAGAAAGGGGATAGAAACAGCAAGATGAGAAAGAAGTTCATGAAACAAGATCAAAGTTGAAGAAGAAAGTAGTAGGAGCTGAAAAGACAGGACAGCAGTGAACCGAAAGATGGTTAACATAACAAAAGCATTTTATTTCAACAAAAAGAAGGCTAACCTAACTCTCAGCTCGGGCCCTCACACTGTCTCCCTGGGGGTAGAAATTTCCATAGATACAATATTTGTATCCCCCTGAGGGGGAACTACACAACAGAGAAAGAAGTACCTCATAATAAAAATTGAATCCAGAAGTCTTCTGGGCAAAGTATTGAATCCATAGTGAAAATTTATTGCAAACGCTTAAAACAACACGCTGGTGATGTCGAGTATCGAGTAGTTTCCATCATCCAATGAATCAATACCTACATGAATTTTTACTTTAGTTTTATGAAAGTTTTAGGTCATGTTTTTTTTAAGTCCACTATTCTGAGTGCGGCTTAAGAATCTCACTGAAATCATGACAAAAATTATCACCGAAGAATTAAAGCCTCACTTTCAAACGACAAACAAAGAAAATCTTTTGCCTGTTTCAACTAAAAACGAGTTTCATTTAGAGCGAAGATGTGTTCACTGAGCAGAGTAATCAGTTATGGTTAAGAACCGAGCGGCATCTGTCGCAGTCAAGGTGTCTCAATAAAGAAGGGTTCCAGTTATTTCAATACAAGTAACCTGCGAATTTACTCGAGTGAATTCTGAAAATTGTACAACAAAACTAGGGAGTGCAAGAGGAAAAGGAACTGAGCAGAGCTTTGGCATATCAGAGAAAACTTCAATAACGACTACCTTAGTAATAGTGAGCTAATCTGAACACAAAGACGCACTATTTTCAAACATTCACACATCAAGTAAAACTGCTCTGTGCCACTAAGGCTAACTAAAATTTATAACGATTCGGATTAAATATAAAATTCTTGTGAAGCACTCTGCTTTCCAGTGATCTGCCCAAATATGTAAATTAAAAACAACTAACAGCAAAATTTTGTTTAGGAGATGAATTTTGGGCGGCAAAGCCAAGTTGCACTGAAATAAAAACAAACAGCCAACTGTGCAGCATATAAATTGAGCCTCAAAGAACTGACGATACTCATCGTTGATTGGCTGCAAACGTACGCTCGAAAGCTTCCTTGATACAAAACTAGACACACTAAAAGTGACATTGACGGAAGATTTCGTTTCAAGGGCAATTCAAAAAAACTCACTCAAATAAACGAGCAAATTGGACATTGAACGTTACTAATAAGTAACCATACACGCAAGTATGGCATCAAATACTTTATTAAAATGAACAAGAAGTAGCAGCAGTAACAATAACATTGATAACTAACAGCTCAGTCATACCTCAGTAGCAGCGACTCTCTTACTTCTTCTATTGGTTCATTAAAAAAAATTTGTACACATATATATTATATACAGATGACTACACTTGTATCAACGGTACAGTACTGTACATGAGGGTGGGTGGGAGGATCATCGCAACTGTCTCGACGCTCGCGTAGACCATGGCAAGCGGTGCAGGCGGAGGGGCACATATTGCGCCACCATGCCAACTATCAATAGTTCCACGGCTCCGAGAAAGTTCAGTGCAACATCCAACAAGCACGGAGTATTTTTTCGTCCACAGCGGAAGCGTAACTGCAGTCTTGCAAGCGCAGGAGGCAATAGATGATTTTTTTCATCAGCAGTCTTTTTGTTCGGCTGCGGACCTTTACATATCCTCCTGCAAAAGAAAAAAAATAAAACCCTCTAGGAGCTCCATTACAATCACCCAATAAAAAAAGAATTTGTTCCCTGTATGATCTTATATGATAGTATCTTAGTATGTTCTTATTTACTCGTAGAAGTTCTTACTGCACCAGATATTTGACCTAAAATTCAATTTTTTTCTATAATCTCACAGGAATTAAATGAATACCCAAATCATTAAAATCTAAGAAAACGAAGGAACACACGGTGAAATCCAGCACAATTATTTTACGGAACCTTCAAGTACACGATATAATGCAACTTTGAATTATTAAAATGCATTTTGAAATGTGAAGTTTGTCGTTAATAACAAGACAAAACTGACCTTCAATGAATCTAATACTTTATGTTAATTGAAAGAAAAAATTAAAGCCACAGCAAAACAGATCATTCTTGTTTTCAGGAATTTGGAGGAAATGATGGAATGGTTTGTGTGTTTGTACATTGATATTTGTTTCAGCACTTGGGCATTGGAAGCAATAAAATCCTTTGAATAGTTTCAACACACGGCAATTTGAGTCAATTAAATAAAACATAACAAGTGATGTGTGAAAACGTTGCAGTAAATGTTAACTAAAATAAAACAGAAATGATGTTTGATTCAATGAAAAAAATCAGATGAAAAAAAAACACGAAGCATGGTCTCAAAACAAGATAAGCCATGCATGTAATTTTGCTTGCTAAACATTAAAAGTGGACTGCAACAAATCTACAAGAGAAAAATAAAGGGAATTCCGCACATGTCCCAATAACGCGTTTCCAAAAGTTCAAAATTTATAATGAAAATTGAAGTCAGCAACAACTCTGGTCAAAACCATTTAGCTACCGTTTCGATAGTTCTATCAAAGTTATTTTTCATTGTTGTTTGTTAATCATTTTAATGAGCTCCCATATATTTCCCTTTTATCTCAGTCTACTGTATATTTCTAGATATTTTACGCTCACTTCAGTACTACTTCACTTGTCACTGTATCTGTACTGCTTGCATTCACCTTCAGATTATCTTAGCATATTTCTGAACACATTCACTTACTTCTCGTACTCCAACACTTCACGTAAAAATTAAATACATATTGAACAGTGATGGAACTCTTTAATTCTTCCCGCGTATTCACACTGTCAGAAATTATCATTTCGAATTAAAATTGAGTTATCACACTCTAAAGTATAAAAAATATTTCAAGCTTTTGTCAATAATGAAAACATACACTTGTTAAGACTATGGTCACAAAAAAAAACAGCGTTAAAAGCTGAAAGCATAAACAGAGGTAAAACCGGACAAAATGTTATGATCTCGAGTATCAATCAAAATGATATCGAGTATTCGGCTGTCACAAATACGCGAGTTGAATGCGACACTGACCAGCATTTGAGCATAACAAACTTCTCATACACGTATGTATCTAAATATTCCCTATAATTCTTATCATGAGCCATCTTTTAACTGTACAGACGATTGCGCTCATTTCCAGGATCAAAGAATGATTTCCTCCTAATGATGACCATGGTGGGAGAAACTCCGCAAAGCTTTCGCTCTCAAGCAACACAATTATAAGAAAGTGCAGTTTCTGCGTCGCCGTCATTGTAACCCGCTACCGCCGTCAAAATGAGACATAATAAATAACTTAACGAAGAAGGAGAACAAGAGAAAAATGCGAGAACGATGACGTTCTAAGAGATCCATTATACACTATTCCAGCCAGCCCATAATCAAGTCAGGGAGGAAACAGAAAAAGCATCTCGTAACCCATAATTTAGTCAGGAAAAAGCATTAAGCAATACTAATTTCGCTGTGAACCAGTCAAAGTAGATTTTTTAACAAGATAAAGGTATCCTGATAAAGCGTGATACTAATAGAATTGTCAGTAAATTTCTTTTCACTGGCATAATTTTCCCCCTAATATCTCTTTTTCGGAGACCGAGTCGAAGGTTTTTTAATGAACTATTAGCCTAGCAAAATTGCTATTCCTGCATCCCTTAGTCATATTTTACATTGGGAAACGATATTCTTCGCCTTCAATGCTGCATGTGTGGGTTATTATGATAAAGTTGAGTTCGTAGTCTTAGGGAAAGAAAAACTGCGTTCGATCAACACTCCTTGTCTCAGCACGAAAAAATTAAAAGCATAGAACCGCACGTTAAGAAATATACTTAGAAGCGAATTCCTCCAGCTCCAACATTCAACGCTCCTCTCAACACGTACAAAGCACGTTCACGAGTTCGAAAAGTAATAGTATTAATGCACATACATACTCAAACGATACAAACGCATCACTCTTTACTTGGCGCTGAAGTGTTCACGTAGAGTGAACGAGTTTAAATACGCAATTACCTAGCGAGCAATTTCGTACTTACGTTAGTTGGGATTTCTTGAAGGGCTACACAAAGCCACACTTTATGAAGCCTCATTTTTATACCATAAGGAGGAGTACTACGGATAACTGCTAGAAGCTAAATTACTAGAATGATCTCATTTTTTGATTACGTTCGACCATGACCAAGCGTCGGCAGTCATCAACTTTCTCTCCCAGTTTCGAGCACAAAAATCCTCGTATCGGTAAGTTATTGACATAGACCGTTTCTTCATAAGAACTGAATGGTCAGATACCCGAGACATAGAGCTAAGCATCAGGTTGAGAAATGACTAAGGCAATGTATCGCGATGTCAAAAGGAGCATAACTAAGCATATACAGAGGGGGCACTTACTGGCGATGTGAGACGCTGAAGGAGAGGGTGAGTTAAATGTGTGGCTGTGTGTTTGCGTGTGCTGGGAAGGTCCATCGCGTGGCAGGGTACGGTAAGGATCGAAATCGCGGACGGGAAGAGGAAAGGAATCACAGGACACAGAAGGACAAGACCATAAACATGTGAATCAGGCAGATTTGAGGTCAAGGGTTATAGTATCAGGCAGGAAAGAGGTCAAGGGTAATAGGGACAGGCAGAAATACAGCAAAAAGGAAAGGGATTACAAGGATCACGAGGCTGACAGGAAAAGGTTAACCATCGGGTGAGAACACAGGTGAGGCTTGAAAATGAGATGAAACGATGAAAACAAAAAATTAAGCAACTAAATGTAAGATCTCGAGAAAGCTAAAAATAGCATAAGCCCAAAAGTAGTCGGAACACGAACTATTTAGAAGATGCATAGCTCTCCATGTTTGTACGTTTAATACTCATTAGGAAAGAAGCATAACAGAAGTGATGAAAACTTACGATAAAAGTAAAAAGAAATGAACATGACGGACATGAAGTAAGGAATAATGTACGCCAGGTAAAAATGACGGCACAAGTTGACGGTGGAGCAACTAAATTTTAGACATCTCTTAAAACACACAAATGCACTCATTCAGCCTCGTACACTAGAGCAAGGCGGAAGGATGAAAAAAAATTAAAGTTTTCGGTCAATATCACCAGCTTCACGAAAAATTCTCTCATTCAAGGTCGATAGTCACAAACTTCGAACAAAACAACGAAAACGCACGACAAAACTTCAAATGATGTAATCACAATGAACAAGAAAAAGCGTCTACATCATTGAAAAGTGTAACTCAGCGCTTCCCAATATGTTACAACTTCAGAAGTTGGCACTCCAGATCAAATTTTCATGTTTATATTCATGTTCAAATTTAAGGTCTATTTAGCACATCACTGCATGAACAATTAAAACAAGTTCTTTACTTGTGATGTTAGTTTTGTCCATTTCTAAGCCAATCACTCAGTCCATAAAGTAAACACTGAAAAAACTGACATGTTTTGAGCAAGAATGAGAGAAAGGAGAGCCTCAGCGAGCAAACAAGAGTTTCAGCGAGCGAACAAAACAAGCGAAATAATAGAGTTAGACGAAGCCCTTCGATGACATGAGCATGAGTGAACTATGCGACGGAGGTAGGATGAGGAATCAGGGAGGAGAATTAGGGAGCCACACGAACCCTCCCTCGACACACAAATAGTGTAGCTGCTCTGCTGCTGTCATCATTTCCCAATCATTAAATACCACTCACAACTTCGAGCTATTTATACGCTGAGAAAATTCGCTTTTCACGTCAGTAAATACTGTGTATTGTACACTCAAGCAACTCAAGGAACACTCCTAGGCCAAATTTCGTTCTAGAAGTAACGAAAATAACATTTTAGAGAAACAACAAAACGGGAATTTTGTTTTAAAGTGCGACAAAGTCAACAGATAATCACGAATTAGCGTCCAATATAGAAGGAGAAACAAATTTTAAAATTGATAGTACGTCCATCATCAAAGTGGTGCTACATCAGCAAGCTCACAAATAATTTAAAGTAACCTACTACAACAGGGAAACTGTTGCCTACACTAAAAAAACAAGATGCCAATAAGGAACAGCAAAATTCTGAACCGTTAAGGGAAGAAAACTTTTCTCCATCACATAATAAAACTTGAAGGAGAGGAAAACCACAAAACGTTCGATCGTAGAAGGGTAAAGGAGACGCCACTTTTGACTTAGATTTGTGAAGATCGCTCACGCTCAAATCCAAAAATTTCCTTTTGGTAAAAGTTATCATTAATATGATATTGACTTCAAGCACATACCAATTTTGTAGATAAGATATCTTGCTTCATAAATGGCCAATACAATCCTGATATATTTTTACTATTGAATCACAGTCTCAAGTTGAGCATAAACGACTGTTCACTTTTTATGACTCAGAAATTTACCATAGAGAATTCAAGGCATTTTAAAACATTCAAGAGATTACCGTTCGAAAATGTAGAAAAAATGAGCAACTTCAAGATCAACTGAGGTGTGCACTGTCCTCTCACAAACCACAGTTTAGCAAAGAACATCATTACTTCTTTTCCAAATAAAAGCATTAAGTTAACGAAGACAGCGTTTACAAACACAAACAAAATCGACTTTGAAAAGCTGCTGCTGCAGCTGCTACGAGAGGAAGAGCTAAAGACATGCGACTAGATTGAAGGCAGGCAGATCTGCAAAAATGCGGCGCAGCTTCGGGGAAGTAGAGTGCAAAAAATGAAAGTATTGTGACATTATTTGTGAAAGACGAAAGGACCAATCCAAATGAAAACAAAACTCAAAATCTTAGCAAGGTGTGAGCATGAGAACAGTCTTTATATCATCGCACTTTATTCCAGAAGGTGCACAACGACTTTGCCCTTCCAGCCTGCAAGTCATTGCCATTGAAAAGTTCGAAATTACTGCATTTAACTAAGAGTAAATCTGAAATACATTGCTTGCACAGTGCGGAACTCAATTGGAGAAATGCATGTATGCAAAGTGATTTTATGATTAAACCACGGCTGAATACATTTTTTAAACAAGAATAATATCTTCAACAGCGTATTTCAAATGGAAGCGATGCAGGATGAAGTGCAAAGAATGGAACGTGTTTTAGTACAATGATCTATCGAACACGATGCGAATACATTCGAAAAATGATGCTAAGGCTAAAAATGTTCATGGCGAGGTATTAAATTATAAAATAACTGAATCCGCGGCGAGGGCAAAATCAAGAATGTACAACGTCCAAAACGAAACAAAGAAGGGTGAATGAAAAGAAGAGGAAGAGCCATGAACTAAAACTTCAAATGAAAACCTACACGGCCCAGGTTTAGAGGAGCTAGTAATCAAAAGAGAAAAATCATCTGGCAATGAAGTTGTATATACAATCAATGAGTAGAGAGCCAAAAAAGCAAGATAGCTTCAAGAATATGAAAAAAAAATAACAGAAATGATCGCTCAACAAGCTTCTGTAGAAGAGGAATAAGAGGATCTCGGAAAAGGAATCTAGTCGTGAGGGACATCCCTATAAGGTATCTCAGAAGACACCTGATAGTCGTCAAAGTAATGGTGGAGGTAGTCAAAGGTAGGTCGATGGTCCGGGTCTTTGTCCCAGCAGTTGAGCATCATCTTGTAGAGCTCGTCCGGGCAGCGAGTTGGCTTGGGCATCCTGTAGCCGTTCTGCACACGATCTATAACTTCCCGGTTGTTCATTCCTGGACAACAGAAAGAGGAAACTTACATTAACATCTTAAGTGCGACGTCACCCACCGGTGGTCACTGAGGAAACTTGCAATAACGCCTTAAATGTATCCTCACATCAAACACGGGATCATTTTGCACACCTGGAACATGACTTATATAGATGTTTCATAGATTGACAGAGGCATAGAATTTTAACGATTGACATTGGTACGGTGTAAAATGTTAAGTGGCTTTCTTTTTATGTTAACACGTGAAGAACTTGAAATATTTCGTCGTAGAGCTGAGAAGTTGGTAAAGAGGCATGCTGTACACCACAAATTAAGTACAAGTTTGCAGCATGCTGCAACGCCTTTACCTTCTCATATTTAACCAAGCGCCTAACTTGTGCTTAAACTCCTTGAAGCACATACGTGGTGCTCGTGTGAGAGCTTACACTGCCATCAGAGTAGCGCAAAATATTCCAGTCACCTCTAATTTCAGTTGAATGTTGAACCCAACAAAAATCCCCAACCATTCTCAGCTTCTTCCAATCTCTAACATTTCCCGTTGAATGATTTGCAAATGCCGTAACATCGTCCAAGGTGGGTAGAGGTATTGGAAAAAGAAAAGGCGCTCGCACAACAGTAGCAACAACGAATGGTTGTTCTTCATTAGATGGAACTTTATCTAGCTAGAATGTGGTGCAAGACTCAGTAGTTGGCACGCTGTCTATCTTTTATACCCAAATTTCACAAAATTTTGTCATTGTTTCGACCTCGAGTGCATTCTCCTGCTATTATTTTCACATTTTCCTCTTTATTTACTCATTTCAAGTCAATTGAATAATTTTTGACCGAACATGAAACAAGTTCTACACAGCTACAAAAGCGTTGCTTCATAAATCTCAATCCACTGCAATTTACGAGTCACTGGTTCATACAGCAATTTTTGATGGCATCTGCGATGAGCAAATCAGCTCGTATTGCTACCATGAGGACGATCGAAAGATGTAGTAGCATTTATAAACAAGTCAAAAAAATTTAAAAATTAAACTTTTTACTGCTATGATTAGCTTCGCTTAAAAATCGGAGAACTGCTTCTATTCATATTTGAGGGTAAAACAGATTTTCAACAATGTTATGAAAAATGGAACTTGTCATTAAAATTAGCCATTCTAAAGCCACGTCCAGACAAGGAACACAATTAGATCATGGCCATCATAAAAACAAAATGATTTATCAACCCCTAGACACTCTCCATTGGAGTTGAGAGGAGTCTAGTAATTCAAACATCCCCGAGCTCATTTTTATTTCCTTTAACTTCGACCCTCGTAATCATGAGCGGGAGAAGTCTAATAAATAAACCATGGAATGAGAACATTATTTTTTGTTCCAAACATTTACCTTACTCATAATAAAAAAGCTCCATAATACAATAGAAAGGTTTACTCGTATAGTAAAAATAAGAAATTAAACTGAGAGATGGCTGACCGGTTTTACTTATAATAATAAAGATACATAAATACTCGTATAATAAAAAAGACACGCAGATAAAAATAAATACCAGTATAATAAAAAACATATACAAACAAAAATAAGCAATACTAGTATAATAAAACCAATAAATTAGAGTGAGAGATGGCTGACCGGGGTAAGTGTTGGCACCGTAGGTAATGATCTCCATGAGCAGCACTCCGAAGCTCCACACGTCACTCTTGATGGTGAAGCGGTTGAAGAGCATCGCTTCTGGCGCCGTCCACTTCACCGGGAACTTACTATCTGCTTCCAACAAAATGCCCTCGTTAACTTATGGGTAGGTGGTCTGCATACAGTAATTCAAATTTTCGTAAGATGTTGAATGCTTAGAAACTAATTAAAATAGACGAGATTGTCCTCAAGCAACAGGCAACCATGTGTAATAATAATAGTAATAATGTTGAAGGGTGTTGATAGAATCAACTTTAAAGCACAGATGCGAGTCTTTCACTGCTGCCCTCTACGCATGCCGTCTCGGACCGAAAGATTAATTCATCTTTTTATCTTTAAACCGTGTGTAAGCCTCTTTGGGAAGCGAGTGTTGGACGATGCTACCAAATTACAGAATTGAAACACACAGTAGCTGATCACGCAACTATTTAAGTCTTTGAGGAACGCAACTTGTTTAAAATAAAACTAGGATAGGAAAGGCAGGTAAA
Organism: Platorchestia sp. MABIK; assembly: GCA_014220935.1. Taxonomy (NCBI): domain Eukaryota; kingdom Metazoa; phylum Arthropoda; class Malacostraca; order Amphipoda; family Talitridae; genus Platorchestia; species Platorchestia sp. MABIK. Next base: position 102,404 of record JACJUY010000809.1, read on the forward strand.
CCTTACAGGAGCGCTAAATCATCATAGTAAAACAAGAAAATAACATTTTTCAGCAAGTAAACTTGACATGGAGGTGGCGTATGAAAAAAAAGGAAATTCACGCTACACGGAAGGTATATTTCGAAGGCTGAAAAATTTACTACGCCCACAAAAAAGCAAACCTACTTCAAACTCACTGATGCACGTAGACATGCACGATTTGAGACATGTAACTGAAGTATGAACGCAGATGTCTCAAGAGTCTTCCTGAGGTTTAAGGACGGCATACAACACTTGAGAGCAGGAAAGCTTAACACTTTGACTGCGATGGGTTTGACTGAATTTCAGTATCCATCTCAGATTTATATTCAAAAGTTGTTAAAAATTTCATAAATACCAAATATTAACTGGGTCTATTAAATACCAATAATGTTGAAAGATTGTTAAAACTTTTCGAAACAACCCATCGATGAGTCGTATCGCCGTCAACGTGTTAAACAAGCCACTACGTATTGGTACATCTGTGTACCACTTAATGAATTGCTCATTTGTGTACCATTAAATATGGCTACCATTTCACTACCTGTATATAAATTAGACTATGGCGTACAACGTAAAATGTTATACCGCGCAATTACATTTTCCCGCTTGTTAGAAAAGATTAGAATGTAATCAAGCAATAAAGATGGCTTTTCAATTCTGCTTCTTCTAACCTAACCAAACCGATCGTAGCAACCGCGGAAACGTAGTGAACGTGTTAACCCTTTAACGTCGAAATTTATGTACTCATTTTCCCGTTATCACAACCACCAATCACTAAACTGGCGCCGGCATCAGGCAGTCACCGATATCAGGATAAGAAAGGAACCGCCACTCGGTTGTGAACTCTAAAGACCACATTAGGTAACTAATTTGACGACAAATACAATATGAGGCCATTTTTGAAAGAGGACCGTAGAGTCCTCTCGGGCGTGAGAGGATTAAACAAGCGAGTTAGGGTGGCTGATAAGACAGAGCACGCAGATGGCTTACTTGTGCTGGGACAGTAGTCCTCGCCGTCTATGATCCTAGCGAGCCCAAAGTCGGCCACTTTACAGAGAAGAGACTCTCCTACGAGCACGTTGCGCGCTGCCAGGTCGCGGTGGATCAGTTGCTTACTCTCCAGGTACGCCATTCCTGACGCAACCTGAAAAATACAGGGAAAGTTCTCCTGTAGAATTTCACGGTACCTTAACCTGTTAAGGGTTACTGATGACATGTGTCATTTACGTAAATCTTCCCCAGATGTACCCAGGTGCACATCGGCATCAAAAGCGACCGTTAACAGATTAATTATAATATACAATCAAATGTGAACATGTCAGGAAAAAACCATGAGTGGCTTCGATAAAAACTGCATGTGTTGCCTAGCTTTGTCTTCATTGAGGAGGCGATTGACGTGAAATTTCGAAACTCGTACACCAAGGTAGACTTCAGAACAATTTATGAAATTATCAAAACTTTGACGATCCTCTTTAGGAAAAAAAGTTTTCTACACACAAGAACGGTTGGTATTAGGAACGTGAAATACGCTGTGTGTTCTTTACTTCAATGTGAGCCCCAAAACGAAATTCATGAGCTGTATAGGCATTCCAATTTGCTCTTAATACGACAGGCTCTTTAACGTGTACAAGAAATCTCACACACTTCGGAAATTCACTAAAAAAACACACGAGAAACCAACCTACACGAGCGAAATGTTTTCATTTTGCACTACGGCACAGGAAGAAAAAAAAAAAAAACCGAGTCGTACCTGCGATTCTAAAACACTTTTATCTTGCAATACAGCGTAGAAAGAAAAGAAGTATGCTGAGACGCACCCGCGATGCCAAAATACTTCCATTCTGCACTACCGCGCAGGTAGAAAAAAGTACTTCAGAGACACAACAGCGATGCCAAAATGCTCTCATTTTGCACTATGGAGCAGAAAGAAAAAAAATACTGAGACGCACCTGCGATGGCAAAATACTTTCATTGTGCACTACGGCGCAGAAAGGCAAAAAGTACTACAGAGAAGCAACTGCGATGGCAAAATACTTTCATTCTTCAAAATGGCACAAAAAGTAAAGAGTGTTGGGACGAACCTGCGATGCAATATAGATCATATCGTTGAGCTTGAGAGCTTTGCCCTCGTCGCTTCTGAGGAGCTCGAGCAGGGCGCCCTTCTTCATGTACTCGGTGACGATGAGCACGGGCTCTTCTTTAGAGCACACGGCATATAATACAAGGATGTTCCTGTGGCGCAGACCCTTCATGATCGCAGCCTCCTCCAAGAACGCTGACGACCGCATGTTGCCTTCCTTCAGTGTTTTGATGGCCACTTCTATTCTATTGTTCCAGGTGCCTGAAAACGGCATTTATTAGACCCAAATCAAATACGTGCCCATCCTCGAATGAATTTGATGCATAATATACGAAGGCTTTGCTTCTTGAGAGTTGGTATAAGGCATGAATTTTCTGTTTATACTTCCAAATTAGTATGCTCACATTGAAAATTGCGCAACCCCATAAATAGATTCCAAACATCAAGTTTAGCACAAATTTCTGTAGAAACAGAGCATATTCATGAGTCCCACTACGACGTCTGAAATACAACACTAATATCCCATCTGAAATAGAACACTATGCATCACAGGAGAGCCACCAGGCCGCCGCACTTACCATACCAAACTTCTCCAAAAGTGCCTTGGCCGAGCTTCTTCAGGAATGTGAGGGTGTTGCGTTCGATCTCCCACTGGTCTTTGGTCTCTCTGCTCAAATCCCACTGCTGCGGCCTCGGTCGCGCACACGGGTGTTGGAGTAGACATGCAAGACCGTAGTTGTTGCCTGCAGTCAGATGAGATTAGATGCTGCTTCAAGCCTCCCTAACCACTAAAAAAGCGTTTCGAAGAGAGGAAGGATTATTAGATTTGAAGTTAGTTTAAGCCTTCCTAACCGCTAAAAAAAAGCGTTTCAAAGAGAGGAAGGCACTATTTAGCATGGAGAAAAGGGTTCGCGGAACCTGTGCAGAAGGGGCATAGAAACAGTAAATTGAAGAAGAAAGTAGTAAGTGCTGAAAAACATGACAGCAGTGAATCAAAAAAGATGGTTCTTAACATAACAAAAAACGTTTTAATTGAACAATAAGAAGGCTTACCTAACTCTCAGCTCGGGCCCTCACACATTTTCCCCTCGGAGCTCTAATTCCCATAGATAGAATAGTTGTATCTCTCTGAGGGGAGTTGCCTGGAGTGTCAAACATATAATTTCTTGCTCTGAAATGATTGTGGCTTATAGTCAAGGCGTTAGGGGAATCCCACGAGTCAAATCTGACTGAAGAGCAAAGCAACGACAATTCACCGCCATTTATCTAGCAAGGAATGTGTTGTACGGATAATTTTTCAAATTTTTTTGTTAAATTATGTCTAGGCTGAATATTAACCATCATTTACAACTACAAAATGTAGGTGTACAACACGATGTTTCTATCCATCTATGCTTAGGCCTCCGCCAAAAAGACCTAGCCAATCAAACGAGAGCCAGGTTCAAGTCAAATTACCAACAAATTAGATAAATAAGATTTGACAAGTTAGCTTAGGCATTCCTAACCAGAACAAAGATGTTTCAAAGAGAAGAATAAGGAAGGCATTATTTAGCATAAATTTGAGGAAACGCGCAACCTATGAACAAAGTGTGTTTCCACACAAGACTTTCAGCGCATAGGAACACAAGAAATTTTGTGGTCACAAGATTTCAAACAGTGGGTTATCGTTCAGGAAATTTTATACTTCGAAAGTCTCTATAAAAATAAAAGCATGGAGCACATAAAGTCATATAGTTTCTGGGTGGCACTGACTGTAAGACGATCAGAAAAACTTTGTAGAGAAAGCATAGGAACAGGCGGAGAGCCATCACATATGAACGCATTGCATGAACTCACGGCTGTAAGCCTCGACTAGCTCGTTGAGGGTTCTGAAAGTCTGAGCAGAAGTGATGAAGAAGCCTCCTCCGTCCGTCTGTTTAATTCGGTAGTGCTTCACGTGCTCTCCCTTCTGCTGGTCCCAGTCCTGCAGTACGAGAAAACATGCGAGTGAAGTAGAGCTCGTGAAGTCAACGCAATTACGCCGGAAAAAAAAAAAAAAAAAACCAAACAGGCCCCTGATTGTACATAAACTGTTAATGGTGCTCTTATTTACTACTATCTATCTTCAATCTACTATCTTAATTACTATCTTGAATATTTTCTGCTCGTCCCAGTCCTGCGGTACGAAAAAACAAAAGAGCTTGCAATTACGTCTGAACGAAAGATAATAAGTCGAATAGGCCCCAGATAGTACATAAACTGTTGATGTGCTCTAACTCACTACCTCTTGAATATTTTCTACTGGTCCCAGTCCTGCAAGTACGAGAAAACATGCGTGCTTTAAACAGGTGAAGTCAATGCGATTACACCGGAACAAAAGAGGTCTAACAGGCATCAGATAGGACGTAAACTGTTGATGGTCTCTTATTTACTACCTCTTGAACATTTTGAGTGAACTTCTCTCAATCTATGCAGAGAGTGTTAGTAGTATACTAGTAATGTAATGCCGCGTTACTCACAGAGGCTTATTCATTTGCATACCTCACGGCTTGGATCTCATCACTCAATTAAACAACCAGGAGACCGTTATAACAGATGTTTTACTTAAGTATTGTGAAATTATACTTGGAGGAATCAGTGAAATATGTTCTTCTACCAAAAAAAAATGATCACAGGAGAGTTCGAATGATCCGATTCCTTTGTCATCACTCCTTTGATTTCACTGGATATTGAAAGGCGAGTAACGTTATGCTTTAATCATTATTATTCTCATCACACACGGAACTCTACAGGCATTGTGCTACATTGTTTGAATGTGAAAATCGGGTTCCAGAATAAAACTGAACTTCCCAATGATCTCACAGAATTTAGACTAAGTAAAATTCAGCTGTTAAAAACCCAATGTTGATATTTTTAAGACACTCAAAATATTTAAAAACAAGCTACCAGGGTAAAATTAGTTTCAAGGAACTTCATAGAAATAGAAATGTCAAGAATAAAATAAAGAGAAAAAGTACTAAGCATATTCAGTGATAGAAGTATCACACCTCGTGATCTCGCAAAAAAAAAAACGCATTCTTGCCTTTGTATGTTTCCTCGAACTATTAGAAATGAAAGTATGAAAGTTGAATACATTTCACAATGAAAGATGTACTTTTCTTTGTAAGTTTTCTTAAACAATTAGAACTGAAAACATGAAAGTTGCACCTATTTCATTACGACAGCAGTACACAGGGGAAGGAGCCTCACCCTGATGCTGAGGGAGTAGCCGTGGCTGGCCTGTTCGCTCAGTCTGATGAGGAAGGTTCCTCTCTGGTTGCACGGGTCCATCAATAACTTCTCCGCCTCCTTACGCGCTATCCGTCCGAAATACCAGCTGCACAACACAACATTCATGTACGTCAAATTCACGATTACTTGATAATGCACAGATATATAATGTACTGTTTATGAACCGACAATGCCCCTATTCCATTCATGTGATTTCGATGCTCTTTAGAAATAAATAGAAATATTCTAGCAACATTTTGTCTGCGCCATTATAGAATCCACAAGTCCATAAACAGCATTCGAGGGACGTACATTCTATACTGGCGCAGACAAAATGTCGCTAGAATCTTTCTATTTATTTCTAAAGAGCATCGAAATCACGAGTATAATAGCAGTTAGGATCTTTGTCAGTTGACGACCAGAAAGGTCAGAGCAAATCCCAGCAGATGAGACTCCGCTGGTCTCATCCTAACTTCTATTTATTTTTTCCGCCACGCAGAAACGTCACGTGTCCCGACTACTAGCCGTAGGTTGAGTTTATTATTATCAAGCAAGAGAGAGAAATCTCGGGCCTGCACAATCCGTTCCTGCTCACACACGGAAACCTTCCTGAGACGACCAAAACTTTGCCTATGTCAAGTAAAAAGCTCACTCCCACCACCATTGCTGGACTACTGTTTTTTTTTTCGACTTCAAAATATTGTATAAGTTCTTGAAGTTTTGTACAGCACGCGTATACAGCAAAATCTCACTTCGGTCTTTCCATTTCATGGAATTGTTAGATAGATCACGAGGCTCATCCTGAGACTCTTGCTATTTACTGAAGAAATGAAATTTCAAATAAAAATTAAAATTAGGGTCGAGTTTGAAATTTGGTTATTTTAGGTACAATGAGTGTAAAATTTCTAATTTTACTACTTATTTCGACCTAAGTTCCATTTTCTAAATGTTCTTTTCTCATTCACTTAAACTTTTCCATGTGAAGCAGCCAAACTTACAAACTAAATTTTTTCACTCCTACTATATCCTCCGCAAAAATGAACCACTTTTCTTCCTCAAATTTTTGTCATAACGATGCCTTAGGGTGATAATAGAACAGATTCCTTAAAACACTTCATTTTGGACTTCACTTCAACGGCTTTTAATAAACGAATTTCATATCGCACACCACCCCTTTGAAACATGTACTTAACATTCATCTTTCAGTTGACTGAAAATTATAACAAATCCACCTGGTCCTTCAAAGCTCATAGCTCATTCCACAGAAGTGGTTTAGAGCACAACTGACCCATAGCAGCAAAGTGCGACAAAAGTTAGCTCTACACACCCCCCACCAACTTACTCTTGGCACTCGAGGGAAGTGGCGAGGGCTACGTGGTTCTTGGGAATGTAGCCCTCGGCGTTGTTGGTCAGGTTCCGAGCTAACCACCAGTCATTGTCGCTGCAAAAGATGTGCAGCTTTTAGTGAAGGAAACATTGATTAGTGAAGGAAACATAGCATGTCTTGAAACGCGGCTTCTGTGCAGGGTAACTTTCTATCACAGTATGAAAGCTATCGAACAGTACTCAAGAATTAAAATCATTAAAACAGGTCAATATGATATTATAATCATGTACATCTAGAGTAGACGATACCACGGCTCATGTACTATCACAGTATGAAATCTATCGAAGAATACTCACAAATTAAAATCATAAAAAACCCGCCAATATGATGTAATAATGTACATCTAGAGTAAAAACGAACCGACGGCTCATGTACAGGAGCAAGAAAAAGAGAGCAGTGACTCACGTTTCACTGAGCACACGTACAGGAGTAAGAAAAAGAGAGCAGTGACTCACGTTTCACTGAGCACACGTACAGGAGCAAGAAAAAGAGAGCAGTGACTCACGTTTCACTGAGCACACGTACAGGAGCAAGAAAAAGAGAGCAGTGACTCACGTTTCACTGAGCACATATACACAAGCACAAAAAAGAGGTAACCAGGCACACCAAAACTAAAGACACGCAAGAAAAAGAAGAGAGAGGTGGGACTCACGTTTCACTGAGCACCTCGAGCCGATCACCCTTCATGAAGCTGAGCTCGCCGGCACTCCTGCCCTGGAATGTGTACATGGCCACCACGAGCTGGGCCACGCCGCCGCCTCCTGGGGCCACGCCGCCACCGCCCACCACAGCCCGGAACTGCGTTCCTGCCCCCATGCCGCACCCGTCTGCAACGCCGGTACATACGTGTAAATCGCTTCCTTTTTGCATGTCCCAGTTGTAAATAGGGTGCATTTTGCATGTCCTAGTTATAAATGGGTTGCTTTTTGCAAGTCCCAGTTATAAATGGGTTGCATTTTGCAAGTCCCAGTTATAAGTTCCTACTCATGAACACAGGGATAGAAATATTTAAATGGATTGCTTCTCGCAGATCCCAACTAAAAATTAAAGTGCATAGAAACACGTCTTTAATGAGATCATTATTATATTAAAGAAAGTCAATGAATAAATATATTTTGGACGTATCTACCTCCTACGTCATTATCAACCTGAAAATGATTGAGAAAAAAGTAGACAAATGTAAATCAAAATATGTACCCAATCATGGGACAAGAAAAGTAAAGACACAAAAGAAACAAATCACAGATAAAAAAAATGTTCGGTACCAATATTACATTATTTGCTATGGGAAAGCTGATTGCATATCATTTAAAACTGGTTTTCTTCTAAAATATGGATAGCTTCTAAAATACGGAGGTTTATTTGATCGGATGCAGAAGATATTACTTTAAAATCGCCTAATCGAACAGGAATATCGCACTTCTCTGCATAAGAGCGTACTTAAGAATGGTACTAGCTACACAGGGACGTCAATACAGGCATTGTCTGCTATACCCCGGCATTGGGATCCGAGTTAAGAATGCCTGTCTTCTTTAAATGAGAATGGCTATAACACAGGCGTGATATTTGCCCTGGAAGCGCTAATTTCTATAGTTACAATAGCTTTATCCCCCAAGGAATGGTATGTTCAAGTCCAGCATTAACAACTTCGTGAACAACACGTGTCACAGCTAGAAAGTTGCAGATACTTGTAAGACAAAACGAGTGCAAATACAATTTAGGTATATTCATTGACAATTTCGTCAGAAATAGAGTACGTAAGTACAAATTCGGCACACACAAAAAAACAGATAATGAAAACACACATTTAACATGTTAGCAAGGGTTGGTTCGTTGGATAGACAGATAGATACAGTGGGACACAGGGAATAATACGCAGAAATTCTAAACACTCTCATATGAAGGCCAGGAAGAACTTTCCAAAGTTCATGAAGCCGCCATCAATCAACCCAATCTAGGTTGATTGATCAACACAATCGCAGAAACTTGAAACTTTTCTGCTTCCACAGACTCACTCATATCTAACATCTCATGAAAATCATTTATCTCATGAATGTAATTCTACAAAACACGGAAACGTACACTCAAGCAAGATGATCAGGGAAACTATTTTTCTGTAAGCAGAAGTAGCACACTATTCAATGGGCTAGCTGGTAGTGAAAAAAACCTTCCAGGACGTTAAATGTGCGTATACCTAATATCTAAAAGTGAAATTCTCTAAGGATTGAATTCCATAGGTCAGATTAAAACGATCATATCACAGTTAATTTAACACTACCTAGTCACAACAAAAGTGATTTCAAGAGAGCGAAGATAAAAAGTCATTTAGTTTGGCTGTAGAAAATGGAGCATCTTTGCACTACGTATGTACACGCGATACCCCGCGTATAAAAACGGCAAGTCAAGAAGCAAGAGGAAGGAAAGACAAAAATGAGATAAAGGAGGAATGAAAACCGCACGTCAAAGAGGGCATGAAAGATGGAAGTCTTGAAGGCCTATCTGCAGCAGAGGTAACCAACCCTACAGTGTCTCACAAGACAGCCAGTTTCCCGAGTAAATAAACTTCCAAATATAAAACACAAAACGGCAGCTTCGTGAACTTGATCATATATTGTACCATAATGAGCCATGTAAACGCTAGGGTTGAGGGGCTTCTACGTGTACCGTAAGTTTGTATCACATTGTGCAGATTGTTTACACTCGTCTACCCCGTATACCTCATCCACGTCAGTAAATCGCAGTCTCACCCGACGGATCGCTATTTTGAACAATCGCAATGACGCACACTGTTAGAATTCAGTTTGAACTCTCCTTATATTTCGATATAAAATTGAGACAAAATAGAGATCGTCTAAAATATAGATCACCTAAAATTAAGATCACCTAAAATAAAGATCACCTAAAATAAAGATCACCTAAAATAAAGATCACCTAAAATAAAGATCACCTGAAATAAAGATCACCTGAAATAAAGCTCACCTAAAACAAAGCTCACCTTAAACAAAGATCACCTTAAACAAAGATCACCTAAAATAAAGATCACCTAAAATAAAGATCACCTAAAATAAAGATCACCTAAAATAAAGATCACCTAAAACAAAGCTCACCTAAAACAAAGATCACCTAAAACAAAGATCACCTAAAATAAAGATCACCTAAAATAAAGATCACCTACAACAAAGATCATATAAAACAATGCTCACATTAGTAGCAAACCAGGTGTAGTTATTGAGCAACGCGACACACTGATGGTGGAAGAATGTGAACAGCACCACTACGAAGGAATACCACGCATCAGAGACATGGGCACTCAATACTCGGAAGTATAAGCCAAGATAAGATCGCGTTAGATGACTGCTCCTTCGTAGAGATGAAGGGATAGCAATAAGTTCAAGACTCCGTTTCCATAGCAGAGATGTCTTCAAATAGGATAGACAAAGGGCCATTAAGTATGGACTAAGAAAAAGTGGAATCGATGTACAAGATGTGTTGCCACACAAGATATCCTGCGCATAAACAGGATATCTTCCCGTCCTTCCTTCCCAACAGCAACCTTCCTAACAGCAAAAAGAAAGAGAAAAGACTAAAAAGAGGTAGCTATGAATGAAAACTTAAAGGAACAAAGTTGACACGAAAGATAGAAGTCCCAAACCTAACATTAGATAGAGGGATAATGCTGAAATGCATTTTTATTGTGCTCTGCAAAATTAAACTGATTAGTTGGGCTTCCAAGGACGAAAGAAATGATGAAAAGCTTATTCTCGTGTCCTCGATATTCTGCGTCCGCAACAAACGCTAGTACGATACAGCACACGATATTTTTTGAGTAAATGTACACACGCACGATACCGCATACGATTTTTAATGAATGCACACACGCATGATACTTTTAGTAATGCACACGCGCACGATACAGCACACGACACTTTTTGAGTGAATGCACGCACACACGCACGATACAACACACGACACTTTTTGAGTGAATGCACGCACACACGCACGATATAGCACACGATACTTTTTGAGTGAATGCACGCACACGCACACACACCTGAACTGTTGCAGTTGTTTGACGGCGCCCATCGTTGGGAACTCCGGGCTGATAAGCCAAAGCAAACATCAACATGACTTTTGAAAATAAAAATATTTTCAAGTTGAGCAGCTGCTACCCAATAACTCGACATACCTTAAATTTATTATTTACAATCCAGATCTAACAACATCGCGGAAATACGAGTAATTACGTTTAAAATTTTCTAGAGTGACAAAAAACCAAAACAAAGACTCCCACACAACTAAAAATAAAAAATCATCGATGAGAATATTCCTCAAAACTGACCGTTGCGCCCATACTGATCACCTTCCAGCCCTATAAAAAGAGTTATCTTCAATTATTTTTCAGGATACTTAATGAAACACCACCGAGAACAAGTATCGTTCAGATTACTAGCGACGGAAATGACACGACAGTTTTTTTAAACACGAGTATATCTCGATTTTATAATGGCTTCAAACTGGAGAGATTAGTGGTTAGATAAAATTAAATTAGAAGTTAGTTCAGCAGTGAACCAAAAAATGCCTGTTCGTAACAAAACAAGAAAACCTATTCTATTTCAACAAAAATTGAAATAGAATAGACAACAAAAGTTGAAATAGGATTTTATAACCTTCACGTCGAGATCATGCATCTACCTCTCTCTGCGCATATGCCATAAATAAGAAAGTTGTATCTCCATTGAGGGGCTGAATTCACATTAACATCCATTGCTCAAGTAAGTTCGCTTTTCTATTTCAATTTCTCTATTTCACGGACATCGTTCCTTGGATCTATCATTTCGAGAAGAAACTGATCAACATTCGTAAAACCGTATCCTGAAAGTTGAGAACGCAGCTTTTTTGAATGTATTGGCCACAAAGATAAAATACAGATGATCGTCGAGTTCAGACAAAAACTACACTTATGCTTTCACAGTTTTCTCGTGTATCAAAATTGTTGCTTTTTTCATCAAACAATTTGAAAAATTGTACTCGCAAAAAGCGGTTCCCGGTAACAAAAGGCTAGCTATGAGCTCGATACGAACAGCTGCAACACGCAGCATGTGTACACCTGTGTGTTCCTTTGCTGTCTAAAAAACACACACATCCAATACCTCAGCTTTGACTTCGGGCCAGTGCCTATAGAGTTTCTTAAACCACGCTTGCTCAGTGAGTGAGAAGTATCGTGTTTTTAATTTTTCAAAGAGACCGGATCGGATTCGATTTTCACCGAGAAATATCGAGTTCCACCAATTTGGATCATTGCGAAACCGCGACGTCAGTAATGTATGTAATATCTATATAAATTCTTGAAAGAGTTATGAAAATGTCAAGATGCATACATCAACCGTAAAAGTTTTGGTCTTTACACTCGGCAATCCCGATACACATGCATTTTTCATTGAAATATTTCGACTCATGAAGGTCTCGATGCATCAAAACTAATGAGATTTTAACTAACACGCGGCTCAGTTGAAGGAATTACTCAGCTCAGAAATAAACCACCAAAAAGCACAAAATTCCTTAATCTAAATTTTATAAACTAACCTGATAAACTAAATTAATCCGCATTCACTAGGAGATCCCGGAACCTAAAGAGTACAGTTCCACGCTCTGTGGCACGACAAGTCATGCAAATAACATACAATTTGCGTGAGTTATTCGGAACCTGACAACATAACATCTACTTTGATGTTAAAAATGAACCACCAGCAGGCACTTCGTTATTATTAATAATGATGCAGTGCTAATTGGCACGATGCAGTGACAAATATTACGACATAACGATAAATAATATGAATACAACAGCGAGAATATGAATACTGAAAAATAACTGGTTTTTCTACATACCTATTGAGAATGATGCACACCTCCCTCCTCAATATTTTATGATTTAACAGCTCGTGCGGAGTTAAAGCGGATTGCAGTTGGCTCAGAAAGGCTAAATGCATGCAATGGTGTTCTGCTAAGCGGTATCCACGATACTTTCATTTTTTGATTTGAGGTACGTATACGAAGTGTACGACTAATTTTTTGAGGAATTCTTTATTAGACGCTGTAGCACTGAGCCGAACTACCTTTTTATTCAAAGATCATCAAATTATAGCCAGTGATTGTGCTCTCTAAAATTCCAACTTTCTGCCACTCCCTAAGAAGTTCTAAACGATGAGAGAGAAAATTCAGTGCAGCTTTAGATATGTAAAAAACGTTAGGCTAGTTAAAACGAGCTATTCATACTCACTCGTGAGTTATGTCTTTTCCTGACGCATATTACACAACGTTGATCAAAACTTTCAGGTTCCCTCCAATGGCTCTCAACAGACAACATTTAGCCCTAGCACGTACATCAGATGCCAAAAGCGAACGGTTTCTTTTCTACACTGCCAAATTTTTACTTAAAATTCGAAACAAATGTGACCGATCGAGCAATATATAGAACAAATTCTACGAGAAACTGCAAGTCAACAAAAATGCTGATGAAATTAAACTTTTCATTCGTTAACAATTACAACACAAACCACCCGAAAAGCAATACATAATCGCATCGAAATATTCCTATGTTTAGTCACTTACTTCAAACTTATTTTTCTTTTGGGACATGTCCCGTGCATTTTAAAAAGCAAACCTTCCTACAATTTTTACGCTGCATTTTATAGTCTCAAATTACGTATCGATCTATTGTCTTGAAAAAGAAGATTACGCATTTTTCCGATTACGGGTCTTTGATGTACATACACAATCACAACTACGCTGCTCAGTACGCAGGTATGACGTCAAGACGTCTTTGCATCCAACTCGTCGAATATACTGAGAAACTGCAACAGTTCATACGGGGTATTTTTGGAATTCCTATTCATAAACTATTCATTTGTAGTCGAACTTCATGATAGGAGCTCCCGTAATGGTCGCCGACTGGTTGGCTCTTTAAACTATGCGATTATGATTAGGATTTAAACTTCCACATCTAATTACAGTGGTCTTCATTGTTTAATTTTAAATAAACTTAATCTGAAAGTTATACATATTTCGTACCCATTTACATGACTCGGGCATATATTCCGTGCGACCGTATTTAACTTTAACCTAAACCTTTCTATTAACTTCGTCTGGCGTCGCATCTTATTTTCCATCAACGGCCACTTTATAATAAATTGGATCTTAAGTAACGTTCCAGGAAGAAGGCGCTGAGCATATAATTTATACATCTTTCGAAATTAATGTTTGTTTTTTCAAGTCCAACCATCAGAATAACTTCCTCGGATAAGTAAAACGGTGAATTATAAAATATACTGAACTACGCGCTTAAAATACGTCAGTGTTTTCATCAAGTACATACCATAATTTGAGGGGCGTTATAATTCTATTTCCTACTCATGGAGTTCAATAAATTAGATGGACCTCACATTTCATAAGCACATCAACTACTTCCTTTGTCAAAAGTTACTCATTCCAATCTATTTTAATTTGATGAAAGAAATACCCCGTCAACGAATTGTTAACGTAAAACCAAAAGCCATAGCATCAACATAACGAGAGAAACTTTCATTTGACTTCTATAACAAACAGGTGTGCAATTATGACATCATTCTCGATTCGCACAGGTTTTTTATGGTAGAATTTTTCTGGCTCTGGCCCCATCCACGGTAGGAAGCAAGTAATTTCACAACAAGAGTATGCGTCAGCTTCATGTTCAGTATTAGTGATAAAATTACACAACAGAAGTCTCAGTCACTCGATGATAAGTTTCTTGAAATACAACACGAAGACTTATAATCAAAATGAAAACGTCCATACTTTCAAAAAATAGCACAAATCCTTCAACACTTTCCCAATCGACGAGTTCTTGGCAGTAGTACTCGAAATTAGCTACAAGAATTAGGTTTGCAAAAAACGCATGAACATCGTGGTCAGCGAAATACACCTAGGACACTCAACCAACATTGAACCATCTAACATCGGCTCAAAAGTTGTCCATTTCGCCCGAATCATTCATCACAGTAACGCGGCCCCAGATTACACATCACAGTAACGCGGCCCCAGATTACACATCACAGTAACGCGGCCCAGGATCACTAGCGTACCCGAACTACTAATCACAGTAACACAGCCCCAGGTTACGTATCACAGTAACGAGGCATCTCACCCTGATCTTTACGCATCCTGACGTGCGTCTGCTGGTGGTGATGAGCAGAGCCGCTCGTCCAGCCGGGGGCCGGCATGCCTGGGGAGAATGCCAAGTCAGGTAAGCGTGAACTTAGAACACACTAACACACGCTGATTAATGATATATAATTAAAATTAAATTCATGATATAATGATGACTTATAATGAAACAGCTGTAAAATGTTCCCAATGCGAAGTCAGGTAAACGTGAACTTAAAACACAGTGACAGGCGCTTATTTATTGCGGAACAATTGTGAAATGTTTCGATTTTCCCCCTTTGTTCAACAATCCAGCTATCTTCGAAGAAGTTATGATGGAGGTGAATTATCTTGATTCTGTGATCTTTTGCTGTTGAGAAAGCGAGTTTCAACGCCTCTTAGATCTTACTTTAAAACTCGTGAAACGTTTGAATAGCTTGGCATTTTTGAATTCCAGCGAGAGTTAGACACCATTTCTCTCCTAATACTAAAGCTAAGCAGTAAATACTACTTTGAAAAAATAATCGTAGGAACAAATAAAAACAAGGATTTCATTCTCCGACTGTGTTTTTGAGGTGGTATTATACTCTTATTTACATTGCCCAATAAACTTCAGTAATAAAACTAGAGAACTTGAGAGCACAAAGCAGACGTTGCATTGCAAGATCCGTTGCAAGCCAAGGGGTCAAATAGCATTAAACATACCAATCTGTGTGTGAATTTAAGCACAATAAACTACCGATACGAGAAACTCCGGCGATTCTTCAGCACCGTTCGTCATTCGTAAAAACTCTGATGGAACATGCTATAAGGAGTCCTCAATGACTCACTTACGGGGGACTGCAAGGGACCCTGATTGAACATGAAGAGGAAATTATTAACGAGTCCTCAATGGCTTACGTGGGACAGTAAGAGTCACAGCGAAGTTTAGAATTAATTCAGACAAGCTATAATTGTCATGGCACACATTTTCTCTTTGGATCACAACACAGTGCAGTGATTGTTGATTTTAAAAACAGCATCAATAACAAATTACAAACATTACCACATCATCGAAGTACCTCATCAGAAGAGAATATTTTAAAAATAACAAATTTTTCAAAATAAATCAAAGAAGGTACGAATACGAAGCCATAAAAATGAATTTTGAGCAAGCAAAGCAGTAGATATTACCCAAGAGATCATCACTGAAAGTAATTCGCAACAAGTCATCTTGAGAACGGCTGCGAGAAAAGTTCCGGCGCAAACGGAAAGGCCAACAGTTAGGCATCGGAGCAGATGTTCAGATGCAGCCGCTCTCACACAAACGTTAAACGTACAGTTCACTCGCACCAGAATCTCAAGGGGAGACTGACTACGCTAACTGAGACTCGATCGTCTGTCTCAGCTTCTGCATAACACGTCGCACCATTGGAAACTTCCCTGCACTGTATGATAAGAGTGGAGTCCTCGCATTGCACCATGCAAGCGAAATATTTTGAATTTCCTTGCAACGTATGATCGAGTAAAGTGAAACGGCACATGAACTTCCTGCAAAAAACTTCGCTCTCTGATAAGAAAAAGTTCTACAAAGATAAGACTTGCAGTTCCGCCTTAGATAAAGTTTGCTTCATACTTGATATGATCAGCTGATAGTCAGAAAATACCTTAATGAAATATATCAGAAGAATTGCAAATGACCGATTCTGAAATGCGTATATTTCAATTGAATTAAATTTAATCAGCCAACACGCCCATGTCTTAAAGATTGAAACGGTATTTCCTTACTCTTTCCTTTCACACGCGGTTGTTGTAACTATAAATATTCTCATGTTAACCCTTCAAACTGGACTTTTCGGTCCACTTTTGAAAGTAGCCTCAACATATTACATTTCTTAATAAATTTGTTTCCTAGTGTATTCTTTGGAGTTCACTGCCGAGTGGCAGCTTCTTCCTCATTCTAACGTCGGTCGCTACCTGATGCCAGCGTAAGTCAAATGATGGCGCTTATAATAACGGTAATATGAGTGGAAAAATGCTAACATTAAAGGGTTCAAACGAATTCACTAGGTACGCACGTCAGAATTCGGATATGGCACACACATAAAGCTGACTACCATCACCCCCAAAGCCACTCGTCGTAGTTTACGATGAGCAACAGGAACGTTGACATGCACAGCCCAAATCTATCCCAATTTAGCTACCAGCATGTTACTGTGGGTAGCTAGGAAATGCTCATCAGATAGCGTCGTGAATTAAGCTAAAGGAAATTCAAATCGCCCACGAAGGCATCTCGCCGTTACTTTCGTACACGAAATGCTACTTTGCATCGTTTCCATTTAGCCGTAAATAATCATGAGATTTATTTAACAGCGTTAAGGTATTTGAATCTAATCCTTAAGATCCGAATTGCAATGAAAGACGTGACCAAACATTATTCATATGACAGCCGTAAAAGCTGAGGCATCGATTACATAATGCGAGGTAGCGGAAATGCTCAATTGCTACGAAGTCAGCAAATGATTTCCACGTGTAAAAACACGCGCTAACCATAGACTTGTAATCAATCAGGATCTACTATGTTCCAACCCCAACATTATTACTTGCACCTGATTAACCAATTCTGATACCGCAAAATAAAAATCACACAAGCGACGGTACTTCCATAAACAAGACATTAGTTGAACATGCATACAAACGTTAGATATTATTAGCGAGAGAAGAAAGAAAGAGGAGTTAGTGGAAATGTAACCAGTTCTGATACCGCAAAATAAAGATCACACGGAAGCGACGGCACTCCAAAAAAAAAAGTTGAACATGCTATCAAACATTCCATATCATTAGCATGAGAAGGAAGCAATCAAGAGGAGTTAGTGGTACCGCAAAATAAAAATCTCACAGAAGCGAAGGTACCACTAAAAAAGCATAAGCTGAACATGCAAACAAACGTTACATATCATTAGCATGAGAAGGAAGGAAGGAAGCAATAGGGGTTAGTGGAAACGATAAACATGGAATAGTGAGCGTGCCGAAGTAGCATGTGCTCGCTACAGAAGAGACACCAACACTACAGCAACTTACGATGGGTGTGGGGGAGTCCTGCTAAAGCATTGCAACAATGGCCGCAATACACCGCTCTGTCTGTAAGAGAGGCGGCAACGCTCACTAAACTGAGAACAAACCAGAAATGTAAATGAAACAAGCAACCAGAAATGGAACAAGCTTGCTAGATCACTAAACTCAGCGGAACAAACCAGAAATGAATCAAGCTTGCTAGAGATGCATGCGTCCTCTGGTATGTCTTCGCTAGAGCCAGCACAAAAAAGAACTGGGAAGGAAGGAAGGCTCGCTCAATTTTTTCTCATACCTGACTGTGCGCGATGAAAGCTCCCAGACGTTTCGTCCTCACCACTAAACTAGAGGGTTCGTGACGCGGTCAGTCAAGGTCAAACCAAGGGTCATGGCCAGTTTAACTTTTTACAAATCATTGAAAAACGTAACCATTGCCAGTTTATCTCTCAGAAATACTAAAAACGTAAACCATTGCCAGTTTAACTCTTTCCGAACCATTAAAAAAAACGCGACCGTAGCTAGTTTGAACTCTTTCCGAACCATTAAAAACCGACATAGAATTCGTGTGAACAGGTATGGCCTTTGAACACTAAAAAACGCAATATTGGAATTCGAGAGGGAGAGCCCGCAAGTCCAACAAGAAGTTGCATGTCCTAGGTTGGTAACATCGTACAGCTCGGTCACGTAGGTCTCTGACCTACGCTGACACGACGAACCGAGGCTCACAACTTCAAGTGAGAGCTAGCAGTTATTTCTTACATGATCAATACAGTGGCAACTAGACCTGAATTTCGTAAGCTTAACATTTTGACTGCGATACGACCCATCGGTGGGTAGTGCATTAGTTTCTCCTACTGCGAAACGACCCATCGATGAGCCATTTGAAAAAATGTTAACAATCTTTTAAAATTAGAGGTATTTAAAGGACCCAGTATGTTTGGTAGTTATAAAATTTCTCGCAACTTTTGAATTTAAATTGAATACGGAACTTCAGTATAACCCATCGCAGCCAACGTACTAAATACGTAGTCAGAGCGGCAGTCGCATCGAGACTTTACACCGTAACACAACACGGCTGAAAGCTTTCGTCGCTCACGAGAGCGAGGCTTACAGAAGTTGTCCAGCTTCTCACGACCAATCCTCGTGAGAACGTGTGAGAAAGCCTATCTCGTTAAAATCCCTATCTTTTCCTTGGTTTGACCACTTATACGTCAATTGGCGTACAAGACAGGGCTAGGGTGTTTTAAAACGTCTGCGCGAAACTAGCGTTATCCATATCTAATCAAATTTGATATTTTTATTAGAAGATCCTACTCTGAATTGAAGAAGCTCTGCTGATACAGAAAACAGATGCAGAAACTGATACAGAAAATAGCGAATTCCTTGTGTTGTACCCAGGAAATCTCACACATTCAAATTTCAGTAACTTTAGTAGCAATTTGAACCAAAGATTGAAATAAAGCAAAGCCATACCAGTGACGCACTGCATAGTTTATAAATGAATATCTAATGATCTATTTATTTCTTAAAACAAAAATCATAGACCAACACGTACCAGATGCTCGGAAGATAAGCAGCTACCAGAATGAAATGCAAGCATAAACAAAACAGAAAAAAATCACGATTGAAACAATCGAAAAACCAGAAGAAAAAAAGTCAAGTAATGAACGAGTAAAAGCATTCCAAAACAAAACAAAAAAAATCTATTCATAAGTTAATAGTGCTACATTCCAAAACAACAAAAAGGTGATGAATGAATTAAAATACGTGCACGGCGAGACGTACATACATAAGGTAACATAAATACGTACATAACGAGAGGGGCAAAAAGCGGGGAATGGCATTGGGGCTAACGATAGACAAGGAGGTAAAGATTCACCATCACCAGTCGGGCTCCACAGCAACGTTTGTGACAATCTCAACTTTTATACTCTCTCAAAGGATGATTTCTAATTCTCCCAATGTTAATTGTGAGAACGGTTTGTGACCTTTCAAATAATGATATGCTCTTATTCATTCGAGTTTCATTTTTACGTTAAAATACCAAAACTGCAGTACACTATCTTTTATGTTAGAATGCGTTTGTAAAATGACGCTATTTTTTTCATTAGAAGAATACATTCAGCTAAAAAAAAACGCCATCAATAAACGTCACTTTACAAACGTACCTAAGCATTAAAAAATTATGTACTGTCGTTTTTTTATTCAATGTAAACTTGAAATATGAATAAATCAGAATGCAAAATTTGAAAGCTCACAGGTTTTTTTTCAGAAGATAAAGCTACCAACGCGAAGCTTGTCTCCTCCAATCTACTTCTCAAGTAGCACTAAGTCATTCGAGAGCTACAAGAATAACGTAGAACTCCTTCAAGATAAAGATTTGGCGCTCCAACTCACGTCGGCCAGGCTTGCCCGGATACGAGCAAGATTTCAAATACACTGAGGTAAGGAAAGAAGCTAAAGACAATGAACTGCTGAGTTTATAAGTTTAGATTATACGCTAGATTCGGCCCTCTAACCACAATAAAGGTGTTCCCAAGAGAGGAAGGAGGAATGCACCATTCAGTATAGAAGTAGGGAATGGAAAATCTATGCACCAAGTGTGTCCCCACGTCCTGGGCACAGAAACAGCAAGACTGAAAGCTCTCGAGACAAGATATACAAGTTGTAGAAGAATATGCTAAAAACAGGACAGCAGTGAACCTGAAAAAGATAGTCCGAAGCAAAATAAAAACCCATTTCTATTTCGATAAAAGACCTACGAGATCTTCAGCTCGAAATCTCATACTTTCTTCTTAGGAGAGCTAATTCCTCTAGAAAGATAGTTGTACCTCTCTGAGGATAACTGTAAAATAAATAAGTTTCGCAAGTTATAGCACGAATAGCGATCAGGAAGATCTAAGAAAATCATGGCTTCTTAACCCTTCCAACTGTATACTTAGCAACGATTGTTCCTCCAATTGCTTCAAGTTTCATGTAATATACTTACAGCAGCTACAAACGAGCTAAAATTCCCTCTCAACAAGCTGTTCATTATTCCGGTATTGCGTACATCGAGATTCCGATTTGTTTAATCACAGAGCGCTTTTAAGAACAAATAATTTGTTCTCCACAAATCAAACTTCATTTTTCCATATTTTCAATCGTATCCTAAGCAAAACTCACTGGTTACTGCACAACTACCAACTCGCTCTCCACTATCACTCACATATCTTGTAACTTTGCCCAATACCTTTATGCACAAGTCCCAGTAAATAGCTTGGTGCAAAATCACGCCTTGTAGAGCACAAGTAATCACCAAGTTACACACGTCTTGTCACTTGTGCCCAACACCTTTATGCACATGTCCCACCTTGTAGTGCACAAGTAGCACACAGCTTGCACCGCGTGCACAAGTAGTACACAGCTTGCACAAGAAGCACAAAGTCCCACCTTGTCCCGAGTTGGAGCGAATGACGTCAACACCGTGCTGCTGAGAAGTGTAAGGAGGTCTACGCACCCCCGCGGCAGTCATGACGACCCCCATAGGGGGACAACTGCCCATGGGGGTGACGTTACCCCCCATGGTCACCCCTGAAGGATCGGGGTGGTACCGAGGGTTGACACCGCTCGGCCCGTTCGAGCCCGACACGCCTCCCGCCAGGGGCAAAAATGCCGCACTCTCTCCCTTGCCTGGAGGTGGGAGGGGCACTTCAGCAGGACGCTGGTAGGTCACACGCACAGGACAGGCAGGTCACACGCACAGGACAGGCAGGTCACGACACACGCACAGGACAGACAGGTCACGACACACGCACAGGACAGACAGGTCACGACACACGCACAGGACAGACAGGTCACGACACACGCACA
>JACJUY010000809.1:124905-137070 GCA_014220935.1 Platorchestia sp. MABIK
TGTTAGAAATTTTGTGAATACCAACTATTAATTGCGTCCATTAGATACCAAACATTAACTGGGTCCTTTACATACCAATTTTTAACGGGGTCCATCAAATACCGTTAATTTTAAAAGTGTGTTGAAAATTTTTTCAAACGACCCATCAATGGGTTGTTTCGTAGGACGAAAAGCTTAAGCATAACCCACCGATGGGTCGTATAGCTGTCAACGTAAAATGAGGAATCACGGCAAGACAACATCAGCTAAAACAAACTACTTATTCACCACATGCATCGTTTAGAAACAAGAAAATTAACAGTTCACATTACGGGACTTTTCAGGCTAAAAAGAGGATGGGACATGAATGTCAAAGGATGGGGGACTGATACTTGATACAAGCAACACCCAACATGACAACGAGAATCAGAACACCTACTCAACACATTTTTCAACACCAACGTATAAAAGCAAGACTCTCCCAACAAATAAAATGCAAGTTATGGACGTTTGCAACTCGAATCAAACACACACCTCAGCACAAGATGATCACAACACATAACATGACAATAGGGTACATAAACTTTAGTCGTTTCATAATGCTGGGACTCGGCATAGCATTGTTAGGAATGTATTTAAAGACAGAAATGAGCATAATAAATTTCTTTGGAATCTGCCTCCAAGTGTTATGAAGGTGATGAAGCAAGTCAGCGCTCACTCACACTCACTCCCAGTTAGACATTCACCAGAGCATCTCTTCAAGGGCTCAATTGTAGAGGTAGACAAATCTTGTTGGATATTCCCTTGTAATTTTAAGGTTGAGGTCAGGTTGAAATAATTTTGAATGCTAAATTTGACTTCATAACTCTTTTAAATTTCAAATCTTCATGACAGTCCCTTCTTTTGTATGATTTTGATCACCATTCTACACAACAAAATTGCAATTTCAAAATTTGAAATTGCACTTTCATTTCCTCTCACACTCATCACACCTAGAATTTCAAAACCTTAAATGCATCATTTTATACGCTATTCACTCCAGCCCTTAACTTCTGTTCAAACTCCATCCAACAAGTGATCTGCAATTTCTTCCCAGTATAGGCACCAAGTGGAGCCATTTCTGGAACTTTTTGAATTTTTTGAAGCCAACACAATTAGAAAAAGAAGTAGATAATGCACAAAATTTTTAAATAAAATGTTCATTTGAAACTGGTGTTTTTATTGACTAAAATTTAAATTAGCTTTCTTCATAGAATCATACTCAAAGCTCAACAGTGAAAATTGGTTCATCCAAGAAAAAATACATTTCTAATGTCCAAACTTCATGAAAATGTATGTGTTATAAATAGAAAACTTGCTACAAAATGTTTATTTTTAAATTATTTCTCTTCAATAACATTAACACCATAGATACCAATTCTTGACAATATAACACAGGTAAACTTCATGCACAAACACCATAAATATAGGGGGGACAAATCAACCTGCTTATCTGCATTGACACCCTCACACAATCTAAAATGTGATAAGGTTCACAATGATTACAGCTATCTGTACAGCAAAACCGGCAGGTAAGTTTAGATTGTGCAGTATATTTTGACACAAGTTAGGAACACACAGTATTAGAGCCCACAGGAAATGCAGGCTTAAGATGGAATGCCAGATACAAAACGTGATTCAACATTAGTCATGATTGAAGAATCATGCTAAACTTGTGACTTAATTCCTTCAACAGAAAACTTAAGGCCATACGATTAATGAGCAACACTCAAGATTTGTAGGTCAGACAACCATTCATATTAACCTTATAACTTTTTCAACATTTACTATTCTTTAACTTCATCTAACTACAGGTTTAGAAATATATTTCACAGCACTATTTCTTCCCCCCCCCCCCATAATTATGCTGCAAGTGATAAGCTCAATGTGATGTGTGGGAGCACATGCTCGTCAAAAGACAGTCCACCTTCAGCCTCATTTTTTAGAAACACTAAATATCTCCATGGCTAATATAAAATTAATATTGATTTATTTTATAGAATTTAATTGTAACATGGCTATTAGTAAAAAACGTACCAGAAGTATCAATCATTTTTGAGAATAAAAAAAAATAATTGTCTGATATGGCTATATGGTATATTAAAAATGTAATTACCCACAAAGATTTTTTTCTATATCTGTACTCAATCTTACTTTGCCTTGTTCAACTATATTCTGAAACAATACAGCGATCAGCTGCCAAATTTTTACAAACTAGGAACATGAAATAAATCATCATTTGCTGTTGAGGGATGGAAATTACACCAGCACAAAAAATAAACATGGCATCATCACCACTGCAACAAAGAACACTGGTAGGAATACTTCTACTACTCAACATATCATGCAAGGTACACAGCAAGTGAAATTTTTCATGTCGTCAGCTAAGTCCAGAAAAAGAAAAAAGAGTTTATTTCTAATAAAGATGGTACAGACTCAGGTTCCCACGACAATCCACTACATAATTATACAAAGTTGCTTTCCTGGCCCATCTCTCTGTCACTGTTAGGATATACACAGGGAGGAGACTGAAGCTAAAATAAGATAAGAGACTGTTAATTTGTTGTATGTTGGAATCAAGCTGGATGTGCTTATTAATGACCATCTGTGTGATACAAGTTTCATTAGTGCACAAGCACAAGAACATCTTCATTGTGGGCACCACGGTAGGAAAAACAAGGTAGGGTCAAACTAGTTTTTTTGTCAATTGTGTGGCAATGCTGACGTCATGGCAACAAACCAATGGCAGCACTCATATTGCATTTGGCAACACTGCTAGCCCCAAATCTGGCACCACTATTGGCCTAACAACTTGTTGCAATGGTGACATCATCAAGTTTGTTTAAAATAAAGCCATGCTATTTGCTAGCCAAACAAGAGGAGGTGTATTTTCCCCCATAGGGTTGACTCTACCTTGTTTCCTATACCAAGGTGGGCACTCACAGATCAGGCATGGAATTCAAAAAAGGTAAGAGTAAAGATGCTAGCAGCATTGCCAGCTTAATGGACACTCTTGTATAAAATCAGCTACAAGTAAAATTCCAGCAAGTGTGAACTTTTTTCTCATAGCAAGTCACCACTACCAATTGACATGACCTAAGATTTTACGCCATTTTGCCCACTATCACACAATGAATTTCAGTTTGATGGTATCAAATGAAATAATTTAAATTGGAATTGCCAATTTCAGATCAAGCTACTAATTTAGAACAGTTAAACTCCAACTAGTAAAACTCAAAATTTTTTCTCGATCCTCACAGGTATACAGATAAAATTAGAATACAAACACAAAGGAATGACAACACATTGGATTCTACAACCAATGATAACTGGAAGATTACTGGATTGATAGCCTTGTAAACTGTAGACTTACTTTGACGAGTAATAGAATTGACGAGTAATAGAATTCAAATAATTCTCTGGGTGAGATAGCTGGATTTCAGTGTGCATCATGCATGAAATGTAACAATTAAGTAAAGATAAAATAGTATGAAAATAATGAAACATTAAATTTTACATCTCTCTGTGATATCTTCATCAAAATAAACTAGAGCAACACAAGTTGAATGTTTTACAAGCACAGAAATTAAAACTCATGAAAATAAAATACTTATCAGGCAGTTGAACAGTGCTGCAGAAAATGCTTATAACTGCCCAAACTATAAATGAATGATCTTTATTCTATCCCATCAGAGTAGAAATCAAAATCGTACCAAAATTGTGTAATGCAACTGAATCAATAAAGTAAAAATCACTTCACCATCAATTTCTACCCACGATCACGATTCAAATCACCATCAACAAAAGCAGTGACATTTATCATCCATGACTACCACTACAAATGGGAAGTGCTTGTATCAAGTTTTAAAACAATGAATTGTTGTTAATGAGGCAGACAGCTTGTTGATGGGAAGTCATGTTGTTAGTTCCATAAAACTCTACACTAGTCTTAGGCAAGTAAGTTAAGGATACGAGAACAGCATTCCATTTAATTGGAAAGGCATTTTCAAAAGAAATTATTTACTCACCACATAGGAAAGCAAAACTAGCCTAACAATACCAATAGGAAAGCAAAACTAGCTTAACAATACCAAAGGAATGCAAAATTAGCCAAACAATACCAATAGGAAAGCTCAACTAGCCTAACAATACCAATAGGAAAGCTCAACTAGCCTAACAATAAGTGGCACACCACAGAAGCAAGCCTGACGTCATCTCAACATTCAAGAATGGTTTTCTTTAAAAACCGGTAGACACTCTGGTTGTAAGCACAAGCTCACCTCTGATGGGGTCGAAGACAGGCAAAGGTCCTCCAGGGGGCTGTGGAGGAGGGGGGCAACAACACGCTTGCCCCATCCTCCCGCCCTCACCACCGCCACAACACGACACTAATTTCTCACACTTGAGAGAACTGGCAGCTTGCACTACTGCCCTCACAACACTTCACTAGACGGCCAATGCTCTCACAGTTCTTGGATACATTTTGTGAGCATGTAAAAATCTGATCTAGTCAAGATCAGAAGCATATAAATAAAATCTGAATAAAACTAAGAAGCGCTCAAATTTTAAATCAAAGTCATTTTTGCACTAAATTTTAAGCCCTGTTGAAGAGACAGTTTTAAGGTGAAAACACAAAAGAAAACTATTTCAGTAAATACGTAATTTTTCAAGACTCACACTATTAGTTAAACATTTTTACAAAGTGGAACACATTTCTCTATATGTATACCAAAACCAAAGCAGATAAGACTATGAACATAAGTTATAGAAACCCATTTTTACTTCAATAAAACAGAAAAATACAAGTAATAAATGGAGAGTAGTAAAATATCTGCTTCAGGCAAAAGGTAAAACATAATTAAATTACTTTTACAATACTCTAAATTTAAGATTTAAGTCATTCATAAGAGATTTAAAAAAAAACATTACTTTGATTATTCACTCAATAAGATGGAGAAGTATGACATGTAAATAAAAAAGGGAAAAAAAGGGAAAAAAAGGGAAAAAAAGAAAACTAGTACGTCAAACCTAATTGTCACATGATTAACACCCTACCCATTGAGCCAGGAAAAAATCAATCAGACACTAGAGTCAGCTATTCTCTCTCTCTTAATGGAAATAGCTGGCAAATGTATCATCATAATGGCTGCAAACAACAAGGAAACTATAAATGTTTGTTGTTGGAAGAACACATGTTGACTCCGGCTGGTATAATTGAAGCATTTTCCACTATGTTCTGAAGCAAGCAAGCTATACTTAGACCAAAGATCTATGACTGATCAGTTTTTCCTATCCGACTGATCAGTTTTTCCAATATTCTGATCTCTATCAGATTTTCTTATCAAACAAAAGCAACTTTGTTTCAAGTAACACATTTACAGGTTTGTATGGATCCATTGGCTAGAAAACAAGAATTATAATTTGTCCCTAATAATAATATTTAAACTTTAATTGTGAACTCAGAAGAGCATTCATGTTCAGATTACAAACAAATAGCATTCAAGTAATCATTCAGAACATAATAAAACCAATGATGGTACCAAATGAATTTTTTCAAAAATTATAGCAATTTTTTTGCAAGAATGAGTACTTTCTTTGACCAATAAGAATCTGTTAGATCAGTAGTGCATGGCTAAGCTTATAGCAATTAGAGCTTTGGTTCCAGCCAATAATCCCTTCTAATACACATTCATTTAACACAATAGCTCCTCAAAATTTCTGCCTGCGTGCCTGGCTCATTTAAAAGCAAAACTCAGAGGTCCTCCAGGATCATTCAATAGCACATCAACCATGATCATTGGAAAAGCCAGCTTCTAATACTTAAATCCTCATGGATGGTAGATCATCAAAATCTTTTCCACTAGATCCCATCTATCACTTTAAACCATGAAATATTATGTAATCTACTCATATTTCAAGTTAGCTAACAGTGGATGATCAAATATTCAAATCAAGACCTTTTATCTAAATGAAAATCAGAAACAAATAGAAAGTTCAAATCAAGATTAAGTGCTTTTCATTGTTCATAAATAATTCAATAAGAGTTAAATTTAACTACAGCTATAGTACTTACATCATTCAAGATTTTACACAAAACATGGACAATCAAATCCATGATTAAGTATTTACAGATGTAGCTCACAATTAATAATTCCTAAATTGAATTCAAGAAAAGAACATTAAAATTTCTTCCTAATGCTTGTCATTGTTGTCAAAACAGTTCAACCTTATTAGGATCACTGCCATTCATAAAACCTATTTGAATATCATTTACATTGTTCTCAAGTTTGAAATGCTTTGTTAAAATGCTCACACCTCATTGTATATGATGAGCAATAATTAAATAAAAATTGTAACAACTCATGAAAATTTCAGATTGGGACATATCTCTGTAATATAAATCCAACTTGGGAGAATAAGTTTATCTACAGCACCACTGACCTACATATGTTCACTAACGTGAAAAAAGGTAAAAAAAAAATAAAAAGTGATTACACACAAGTGTCAAATTGTCCCAATTTACATTTAGGGTTCTACTGAAAATTAAAAACTTGAAGCATTACCTAGAAGTAGAATTCAGCACAAAACTGATAATTACACATATGAAGGATGTTTCAGAGATTACCAATAAAAAAGTGAAAAACAACATGACTCGTCCACAAAACCTCAAGGTATTTTCCTCAAGAAGCACTGTCCACAGTTAACATATTGGTTATGAAATGAGTTGCTGGTATAAACAAAGAGAATTATCACAATGCTGCTGACCAACCAGTACCAGTAATCATAAATAATTCATCAAAGCTAAATGAAGGCAAAATCTAATCTACATTTGTTATTTTAAAATTGCTTTCTAAAATTGACTTTAAATCTGAATTGAATAACAAACTTCAGTTTAACAAATTGCAGTCAATAAGCATTAATTGAAAGAAAAACAAATTATAACTGTATCTAGCCAATCAAATGCAAGAAAATACCCAAACATATCAATGCCAATTTCAATTACTAACATCAATTAATAAATTAGTTACTGATTAGCAAGAAAAAAAAGAAGATTTTAAAAGAGGAGAAAGAGCAAGGACCATTTAGCATATCCAAAAAAAAAAGAAAAATATATGCACAAAAATTATACTAATATTTCCTACACAGAAACAAAGAAGTTATGAAAAAGCAAAATGAGCATGAAAACTAGTCATGAATGCCCATCTATTGCTGAAGTAACATAACAATACCCATAACAGAGAGTAAAAAATGCGTTTAAAAGGAAATTCATACAAATGTATTGAGCTACAATGCTCACATGCAAATTTTCACACATTTAACAATGTATGAATTATACAGTTAAACTTGGCAAAGACAGCATCCATGAACAAGATCTTAATAGAAGTTGCTTCTCACAAACTGGGCTGGGCTTCTATACGTCTAATGCTTGTTAATAAAGCCAAAAATATTGAGTGGGCTTTCATACAAGTGCTGATGTAAGAACTTCTTCACAAAGAAGAAAAAGCAATCTAAAAAGTTACAATGACAGGCTCCTCATGACAATTAACAAACTGTATCCTGCAGTTAAATTAGGCTTTCTGTTTATCAAACCAGCTTACAAATTTTACTCAAGTTTAACTATTAGATCGTTTCTGTGTTCATTCCGATTCAAATCAAATGCTGTTAACTTGTAGAGGGTACTTGTGGGTATTCTTTTTAGTGGAGAATTTTTTTAAAATAGCTCCAAATTTGTACAAGGAATAAGATATTCTCCCATAAGACTGAAAGAATTCACTAAATACCATTAAAATAAAATTAGATATAAATCTTTGACTGATAAATTTTATGTCTACTGAATATAATTGAAACCTATGATTTACAAGACAACTTCCAATACCCATTTCGAGATCACAAGTTCTTGATGCTGTGTTATGCATTCATCAGAACATTTGTTGCCAAGTATATGTGCACAAAAATAAAAGACAAAGTTTCCACAACTGAACCGATTTCTTTTCTCCTTAGGGAAAAACCTTCTATAGATAAAGTAAATTGTTCCTCAGTCAATGCTTATTCATACATCGCATTCTCACACGAAAATAACGCAAAAACAGGAAGCGAACTTTTCAACGATTGGCAATCCAATTCTAAGCAAAATACCGCACTAATTAAATATTTAATTCGATTGGTTGACACGGCCGGAAAAATTGCACATTTGAATGTAAGTTTGGGCTTCCTACCACCATCCCAATCCGACGACGAGAAGACGGCACAGGCGTACTGCCCACAGAGGGATGCCGGAAGCACAGCACAAACCTGTAGACTCATTCGTAATTCAAGTTCACAAGTTTTATCTCACTAAATTAACTTCATGACATATCAGTTTTGGCATTTATTAATTTAAATAAAATCACATCTACAACACTTTTAAACGATCCGCACACCACTATTCACCACCACACCCAATGCTCATCACCGCAGTTACCCTCACAACGGCTTTCTCTTCGCATACACGAAAAATAAACGCTTCAAATTTGAAGACATTCCAAGAGAAAACTTTAGTGTAACATTCGGGGAAGTGCCAATAACAAGGGAAAGAATGATATACGAGACACCTTAACGATTTTAGCATTTCAACAGCGTCCGTTAGCTCAACACTCTGCCCCTTCACACCACGGAAGCCAAAGCCGCACTGCCAGATGCCGCTAGACAAAATTTACAAACTCGTTAAGCAGCATCACTCAATCGAAACCATGGTACCGTGATCGAAACCCCAATCGAAATGTTGCGTGCTTTAAAGTACTTGGCAAATGTATTGACCATGAATGAAACACCTGTGATAAAAAAAACATCTGCATTAATTCACCTCAATGAAAATTTATTGAAAGATTATTAAATGAACGTACTGTGTGTGCTAAAGTACTTTCCGAACATTTTTTCAACCGTACATCAATATTTCTGATTACTTAAAATAGTGAACATGAAAATTAACCAATGCTATCTAAAGAATTTCACAATGAGAGATGAGAAAGTTCTTCTCAATGAGCACTTCGATCTACCGGAGGATGCTGTAGCGTTCACGATGGTTTTCATTTCGCTAAGGTTGCACTAACCTTTAAACATGAATATCCACACGATATCTTTCAACAAGCCAAATATTCTAATCATGTTGTCCAAAACTTGCTGTCTGTGGTGAAGACAGACGCAAAACTATCAATTTCTAAGATAGTATCTATTGACGCGCTCGCTAGGCATCGCGTGAACAAGACACAATGTGCTCTACCTGTTTTTTTCGACCGCTTCTTCCACAGTAACGTGAAGTGCCTCGTGAACGAGCCCTTCACAGCAGCACAGAATAAAAGCCCTACTCATAGATAATTCTTCAGAAAAACTGTACATTCCGATCGCTTATAAATTCTGCTGTCAGATCAAGATAAAACAATTACCATCACCCACTGATATTATCAGGATTAACGGACCCCCATCAAATGAATAACAGCGATCATCTACGACGATACATCGAGAGGAAAATCTCGTTAATTGCTAGTTTGAATAACAAGGCCTCTGAATCATTCGAGTAAATGAGCAATTTACCCGTTGAAGAGCCGCATTAGGTTAGAAGTTATTTTAAGCCTCTTTAACTGCAACAAAGGCGTTCCAAAGGGAACGCGGAATCTATGCACAAGGTACATAGAAACAGTAAATTTAGGAAGAAGTTCATGAAACAGGATGAAAGTTGAAGAATAGAGTAGTAGGTACTATAAAACAGGAGAGCAGAAAACCGGAAAAAAGGATAGTACGTAACAAACTACAAGACCCTTTTTTATTTCAACAAAAGGCCTGCCTAACCTTTAGCCCGGGACTTCACATACTCCCTTTGGGAGCACTAGATACAATAGTTGCATCCCTTGAAGAGGGTTTTCTTTGTGCTGTCGAAATCTAAATCGAGAATTTACGAGGAAGTTCGTACTTATTCAGGGGGAATTTCTAGCAGAGGCTATCGCAGATCCTGACTAAATTAACTTGGGTGGCCTTCCCATGATGGTTGTAGAAGACGATGCACTACCCACAGCATGGGAACGTGTCGTTCCAATGTTAGCACTTTAAGTGCGACGTGACCCACCGGTGGTCACTAAGGGGATTCTCATAATGCTGCTGACCGACCAGCAGTCACTAATTCAATTTCGGTAAATGCTCCATGAAAATTAAATGAAGGCGCGATCTAATTAACGTTCGTTATTTTCAAAACTGATAGCTAAAATGGACTCCAATTTAAAGTCAAAAGTTGTTAGCAATTTCATAAATATCAAACATTAACTGGGTCCATAAAATCCCATTCATTTTAAAAGATTGTTAAAACTTTTTCAAGCGAACCATCGATGGGTCGTTCCGCAGCAGGCAAACTTAAGCACGATCTACCGATGGGTCGTATCGCAGTCAACGTGTAAACCACGTTAAGCGGCCCATAGACGATCAATTTAATTGTCAATATCATTGACTCAATATACTGATGAGATTTTTTGGTTGCCCACAAAGTCAATTAATTGACGGTCGTCAATCAAGCCCACAGACGATTAATTAAATTTTCAATGATGAATATTGACAATTTAATTGATCGTCTGTGGGCTTGATTGATGACCGACAATTAATTGACTTTGTAGGTAACAAAAAATCTCATCAATATATTGAGTCAATGATATTGACCATAAAATTGATCGTCTATGGGCCGCTTTAGGGTGTACCAGCATTTCCAAGATGTTACATATATATACATATCTATAACTTAGTTGGTCTTCAGACTCCTCGTCAATTAAAGGTATCAGTGCCTGATACTTGAGTTTCTAGGATGTGGAGCATCCAAGATGTTGAATGGCGTTGCAATCCTTCCTCAGTGCCGGTGAAATGGAAGGCTATTGGCGGTGCTGAGTCTTCGTGGCCTAAGGTGGAGAATTCGCGCGTAATTGGCAACAGTTATCAAGCAGCGTTGTGATGTGCCTTGATACAACGGTATATGAGGCTAATATATCCTTCCTCACGATAGTAGGGCACTTTTTACAACGAGGAAAGTAAAAACTGGCACCATCTGTGAAGGTGCAACTTGTAATAATTAACACTTTGACCACAATTGATGAAACTGAAGTTCATGAAACAAGAAGAAAGTTGAAGAAGAAATTTATAGCTACTGAAGAACAGGACAGCAGTGAGCCGAAAAAATTGACCTTTAACATAACAAAAACTTTTTATTTCAACGAAAAATAGGCCTACCTAACTCTCAGCTCATGACCACAAACTTTCCCCTTGGGAGCATTAATTCCCTTAGATACAATAGTCGTATCCCCTCGAGAGGATCATTACTCAAAATTTTCTAAAAGTTTTAACGAAAATCAAATCATCACAAAAGAAACAAACATCACAACCCCTCGTGCAGTAGTCCATCACTGCGAGCAGCGAGAGCATGACGTCCTGACGCAGACGGCAGCTGATACGCAGGACACTCTGCACTTGCGCTTCCTGTGTGGACGGGTTTCCTTCATGGCATACCTGGTCACTACCATGGGCTTTGTGATTATATCTTATCTCAATTATTATCTTAAATCTAAACCAGCATAGCCCACGAGCGGCGAACCCACACACACACTCACGTACCACCAACACACACACTCACAGACGTTCACACATATCCACAAACACACACAAGGCACATTCACACACAAGGCACATTCACACACACAAATTCATCGGGAGCGCAGACGTGGAAAAACATTTAAATCTAGATAACAAATTGTAAGAACCCCAAAATGGCTCGACCAAGCGCAAGTTGGTGAATAATTACATTGGTGACCGTGAAGAGTTGGGTAACACTTGTACTGCGACGTGTGCCACCGGTGGTACACGGAGGAGATTTTCATAATGCTGCTGACCGACCAGTAGTCACAAACTATATTTTCATCGATACTTAATCAAAACTAAATAAAGGTACGATGCAGTTGATGTTTGCTTTTTTCAACATCGCTCACTAGAGTTAGCTCAACACAAATTTTAGCAGAATGTCAAACTTAAGTCTCAAAAGCCGCAGTTAAAGTAGCATCATTTCAGGTGACAACGAAGTAGCATTTCAGACGGAAGGAGAGGAGGTGGTATTCCGCCCGCCTGCCCCACACTACACTCTTT